>JAHWFP010173061.1:0-22059 GCA_023313725.1 Lithobius niger
TAGTAGTAAGTGTCAAGTTTGTGGAAGTGTGCTTGTTGACAATATCAGAATATAACATTCTACTTAACAAGGTTCCTTGGACATCATTATGGTTTCACTGTTTCTCTTTCGCATGAACAATGCGCACAGCAAACATTGTGAGGGATCCTTCGAACAACATGAGAGAAACGGAATACATTCACCTCCACATGAACTGTCGAAAGTTTGTGGAATTTTAAGACTAATTTCCTTGTAGTGGCATTGTGCCTAATTAAATTGGTGTTACGATTTTCTGAACTCTTGCAGTACAATGTGTTTACGTATTTTTAAAGTTAACACCAAAAATGAAAAGGACTACTTAAGCTCACAGTTGATTTCATCTTTTTTAAATCATATTTTATGGAGCTGATGTAGAAAAAAAGGGTACGGTAATTCTTTACGCATTTTCATTGTCGTTTATAACCCAAGGGTTAGCCTTTATTGAGTTTAAATGTTATGTACTCACATGAGAAATTGAACACATGACTTTTTGGTGATTAAGTTGTTGATTCCTTGCATTAAATTGTAACGTTTTACGTCATAAATAAACAACAGAAGACTGTTCAAAGTAAAAAGTTGATTCTACTTGCCGTGAAAAATACATTACCCAATTATTAGCATTCTCCTTCTCTTACTGCTGTTTCAACTAGAGATAAAACAAGTTCTTCCGGTCCGCTTAGCTACTGCGCAAGTCCACTGCTCAGCACCCATTGCATATACATATAGTCGAAGCGGAGAGACAGAGCTCACCTTTTCTACTCTAGCGACCATGCTGTTCACTTTCGGAAAAATGCTGTGCTTACCGTCCGCTCCAGCATCAGCTATCCGTATCCTCATCCGCCTGGAGGATGCCACGAGCAAAGGGGACGCCGAGGGAATCCCCCTTCCTCGTCCATTCGCTTCTCCTGTTCCTCCATCCTTCGAGAACGCTGAGGTCCTCGAAATCACTACAGAAAAGGATATGTTGGAGCCTCCGCCTCCCAATCCGCTTTTGTCAGAATCCTTTCCTCCACTATGTAATACAGACGCCACATCCCCTATCCCGTCCGAACAACCTCCACCGGTTTCGGATCTGCGTTCCCTATCCTCCGAAATTGCTCTCACTAAGGAACGTTACGCACGCTTAAAGCTGCAAATCAAGGCGCGGAAAACAGCGGCTAAACACGCCTCGTCCACATCCGCTCTACTACTGGACCTTTCTTCTCGATCCTCTCATGCCTCCAGATGAACAGAGGATCCACTTAACCCTTCGCAAGTCCATTCCCTTATGGATGCATCACTGCGGGCTTACAAGCGGAAAGAGCCTGACTACACTTCGGCTTGGTTGGCTTCTCTCCCCAAGAGTCACTGTTCGCGGGAATCCGCAGGTCCATCCTCTGCTGATCCGCCACCTCGTCCGCCGCCACCTCCGCCGTCCTCCCCACCGGATGGTCAGGATCCGTACTACTCACCGGACGCTTCGCATTTCAGCTTACCGGAGTCACCGTTTCCCAACGATCCGGATCCTTCTGAGATTCCGCTTCCAGACTTACTACGGACAGTGGAGGAAATTATCCCCGATTGCTTTCTGTACAAGCCCTCCGCATCCGTCCCGGATACAGTCACAAATAGGGGAATGGCCTCGGGTTATGGTTTCGGTCCCCGCGACCAACCATCCCTTCAACCACCTCTCCTTGGACAATCCACAACGTTACTCACCACCCTTCTTCGGAACGGGGGTATCCTTTTAGGTAATGGGTCCCCTCTGGAATTGGACAAGGATCATCATCCTCTGCCTCGTCCGGGCCGAGAAAATTACTTCTTTTCTCCCGTTGGGGATGGCACCGGCAATCCTCGTAACTTTGATACTTATCCTCAATCCGAGTTTTTAACGGCGGATACAAAATTGGATTTCGGGTCCTCCCTTTATCTCCCTCGACGAGCCTCAGTTCCAGTCTTTGTTCTTCGGGATAACGACCGTATCCTCCGCCTCGGCCTTCGCGCCGCTTCCCAAGCGGATGTTCTCTGCACTGCCGCCAACGCAATGTGCGAACGGCTCTATTCTGATCCGCCTGAGGATACCCAACAACTGACTTTCTTCATTAATCAAGTCTTTCGCAAAGGATGCTTTGCCACCTACCATGCAATGAACTGGTCCACCAGGGCCCTTTTTAATTCTACCTTACTACTTCGAGAGGTTGCTTTAAACACTGCTCCCAACCTCCATGCGTCCACTCGCCACCTCCTCCGCAATCAACCGATCCATGAGACGGACTGTCTCTTCCGGGGCCTCATCCCAAAGGTAGCACCGCACCTGGACATGTCACGGAAACCACGCTTTGCCAAGTCGAGAGGCTCTAAACGTCCCTCCTCCATCCACCCCAAAACGGACGCTCCGTTGCGATCGTCTCATGATGTCAAGACTGCTGATCGTCCGCCTCCTCCTGCTCCTCGATCCGCTTCGCCCTTTCCGTACAAACCCCAGGGCCGCGGACGAGGACGCTCCCTGGGTCGTTCATCCTCAGATTCCGGACGGCACTCCAAACGTCGGACCCCTAGATCCTATTGACACTCATCCTCCCCTACAAGCTGTAGGGGGTCGTCTTCGGTTCTATGCCAAAGCTTGGCATGCGCTTACCGTCGACCCCGTGCTTCGTGCGATTGTAGCCGACGGCTTCAAACCAAAGTTCATTGTTCCTCCCCCAACAGGCTCATTGTACCTCCTCCGTAGGATTATCAGTCTCATCCTTCGAGCCCCTTGCGTTTAGAAATACTATCCCTCCTTCAAAAAAGCGCTATCCGCGTAGTTCCCCCCCCCTTCCCCGTTTTCGCCAGGGTTCTACAGCGACATTTTTCTATGCAAGAAAAAGAACGGTGGAACTCGCCTGATTTTCAATGTCAAACCCCTCGACCGGTTCATAGACAATCCGCATTTTCAGATGAAAACCGTATCCTCTATCCGTGAATCCCTTAGTCTTCGCGATTGGACGGTGTCACTAGACCTAGCCGACGCCTACCTACACATCCCCCTACATACAACTGTCCGCCACCTCTTTCGTTTCGTCCTCGACAACACGGTATACGAATACCTTTGTCTACCGTTCGGACTCAACGCGGCCCCGAGAATCTTGACTTGTGGCCTCCGTCCGGTCTTGGCGCATCTCCATCAACAAAGGATCTGCTTCCACGCCTTCCTCGACGACTGTCTTCTACCTCATCAATCCCCTTCCGGCCTGCTGGAACATCTGCGCACCGTCGTGTCAGTTTTTCACCGGTTGGGCTTCGGTATCAATCTCCCAAAGTCCCGTCTTCTGTTTTACCGGCTCAACGCTTCATCTTCCTCGGAGTATCCTTCGACCTTACCCGAGGGACGGTTGCCCCGTCTCCAGACCGGATCCACTCCCACCTGCTAACCTCTCGACAGTTTCTACAACAGTCTCAACACACTTTTCTGGACCTTGCATCCGCCATTGGGACGATCGACTCCTTTGCGGATCTGGTCCCCTATGGCAGGTGGATGGCTCGCCCCCTCCATCACTATCACCTGACACAGTGGGGAGGGGACTCAAGCCTTGCTCTCAAGATGCCCCCTCAAATCCGAGGTCCATCCTTCCCAACAGTAACCTTCCTTTGGTGGATGGACGTCATGAACCTAACTGCATCCGTTCCTCTTCACGAGCCGCTATCCGATCTTCACCTATTCACAGATGCCTCTCAGCTAGAATGGGGAGCACACGTCGGCAACCTCACAGCCTCCGGTCTGTGGCCTGAGGATACCAACAAGCATATCAACCACCTAGAACTTCGCGTGGTCCTTCACGGCCTTCACCAATTTCAGAACTATCTATCCTCCAAAACTGTCCAGATCCATATCGACAATACAACAGCAGTAGCTTATCTCCGCAAAGGCGGTGGAACTCGCTCCCACTCTCTCCACCGCATCACGTCCGAGATTTTCCACTTCTGCATCCTCTCCCACATTCGACTGCTGCCGCTCCATATCGCTGGGCCCCTGAATGTCATTGCCGACTCCCTCTCTCGCAAGAAGCCTCCGATCAGCAAATGGGCACTTCATCCATCTGTGTGCCACGCTCTCTTACAATTGTGGCATCAACCAATGGTAGATCTGTTTGCCACGAGGTTCAACAACAAACTACCTCTGTTTGTCAGTCCCCCTGCCGGATCTCCGGGCTTGGGCAGTGGACGCCCTCACTTTGGATTGGAACCACCTCCATGCTTACGCCTTCCCTCCACCTCGCCTTCTGCCGTTAGTCCTCCGCAAGATCGCCGACTGCTCCGGACGATTTCTCCTGATACCACCGAACTGGCCATCCGCGGCTTGGTTCCCTCTGCTTCTATCCCTCCTCATTGCCTCCCAGTTACCACCACGGCAGGATCTTCTCTCGCAGGGTCGTGAACGGTTACTCCACCCGAACCTATCCTCGCTTCAGCTTCACGGGTGGGTCTGACTGCTCCGCTCAACAGTCATTCTTGAGGACGAGGCCTCCTGCCTTGCTTCCAGGGCCGTACGATTCTCCACTACGAAAGTTTACGACAGCCACTGGAAAAGATGGTTTCGTTGGTGTATCTCGCAACAAATCGATCCACTCCTTCCGCCTCTGCACGACCTCATCCGGTTCCTGACCTCCTTATTTAAGGAGGGTTTACGCGGATCCACCATCCTGGTATACTGATCAGCACTGAACGCTGTCTTCAAAGCTGCCGAAATACTGCTCTCCTCACGGATTATAGGATCTCCTCGCTTATCCAATCCTTTCAATTAGATCGCCCGCGGACCCCTAAGCGATTTCCAGACTGGGATCTATCCGTCGTCCTTACAGCCTTGATGGCTCCCCCATACGAACCATTGGCCTCTGCACGTCTCAGCCATCTTACTAGGAAGACTGTTTTCCTCGTGGCTATCGCCGCCTGTCTTCGTTGTAGTGAACTCCAAGCCCTATCCGCAAGGGAACGTGACTGCTTCTTTTTACCTGACTTTCGTGGCGTCACGCTGACGCCTGCTGCTTCTTTCCGAGCAAAAACCCAGAAACCCACTGAACGCTCACATCCGTTCATCATCCCGTCCCTATCCAACATCCTTGGGGATGACCAGGAACGAACCTTATGTCCTGTCCGGGCCGTCCTCTTCTATCCGCCGGGATCGTACCCAACTCTTTCTCCCGTTCAGCAGTAAGACTGGTACCACTTCTGCACGGATGATTGCTTCATGGATCAAAACCGTCATCCTCAAAGCCTACGAAGCCATGGACATCAATTGCGTCACAGAAAATATCAAAGTCACGGCACATGAGCTTCGTGCCATCTCCACATCCTGGGCGCATTTCAGGAACATTTCCATTACAGACATTATGGAATCCGCTTCTTGGCGCCATCCTACCGTCTTTACGTCCCACTACCTCCGGGATATGTCCCACCATGCCGACAGTTTGTACCGTGTTGGGCCATTTAAAGCCGCCACAGAGTACTCTAGCCCTTGGGCGCACTGTAAACTGACTTTGCGTTACAGGGGCCGGCCGCTAGCTAAGGGGACTCCGATCAAATGACGCCCGCCGCCTTGACGAAGTCTATGGGAATGCTAATAATTGGGTAATGTATTTTTCACAGCAAGTAGAAACATCAAAATTCCAGGTTACCTGGATAGTTTTTGTTTCTATTGCCTATTGAAAAATACATTACCCGGCTTCCCGCCCTCCTCCCCTCTCGTGGTCATTTGGGCAGAGTAGAGGTGTCGAAAAGGTGAGCTCTGTCGTTCCGCTTCGACTATATATGCAATGGGGGCTGCGCAGTGGACCTGCGCAGTAGCTAAGCGGACCGGAAGAACTTGTTTTATCTCTAGTTGAAACAGCATTAAGAGAAGGAGAATGCTAATAATCGGGTAATGTATTTTTCAATAGGCAATAGAAACAAAAATTATCCAGGTAATCTGGAATTTTGATGTTTTAAGTTAAGTTATAACAAAGAATATTTTTACAGCTTGATGCCATGTCGCAAACTTTGCTCACTGCACTTGCCACAACAGAAGCAGGAAAGGATTGGGCAGACAAGATCCAGGATATTGATCTTGCATGCCGGAAGATGGCAGCCTGTCATCCAACGCTTATGCTGCGGTATGTAACCGTCAAGAAATTCATTGCCACGATGCAATTTTTTTTTTCTATTTTTTGGATACCAGTGATGTTGATTTTTTAGGCAATTACCAATGCTTGTGGCTTTGCTTCGTGGCCGGATTCAACTTGATTTCCCGGTTTTCAAGTCTCGACACCATCTGTATTACTTCAACTGTGTGCTGGGAATATTGGAACTTTTACAGCCGCACCTGTTTCGGAAGGAGTACAGTAAAGCCCTGGAGGAGACATTCGAATCGTACTTTGATCTAATTAAGGTAAGGGATTGCAGGACAGAAAATCGTAAGCTGTGTATTAGAGGCTTGTGCAGTTAATTTGGGTGTGGGGTGGGAGTTACAAAAAAAATAATCCTATTTCAGGCTGCGGCGGCAGCTGTCTTATACTAGGATTGGTCCGCTTGTCGGGCCAAGGACACACAAGGAATTTTTCCAAGTGCCAACTTAGGAACCGGAAAAGGGGCACACCCTCTTACAGTGTGAAAAAAAACCTGCGGGAACCGCACTGTGCCCCCAACTCCATTCTTCTTCCGTGAGTCGTCGACCAAGGATGCTTTCTCAGCTCTATTTTTCAACAATATTTTGACGCAAGATGGGTGTTTTCTCGGATCTTGATTCGTCGCGAATATAAAAAAAAACATATTACCAAGACGGACAGTCAGAAGACGGCGATCCCGAAGCAGGACAACCAAAAAACTCAATCTAACAGCGGTAAGGGTCACGTTAAGGAAAGTCACGGGAACCGTTCGTTGTCCTCCCGTTCTAGTGATTCCGTTGAAACTAAGCATCCTACAGTGACACCAGTAATGGGTCACAGCCCGTCGGAATCCATCAGACCAGTAACGGCTCATCTTTACCTGAGTATCGCTATTCTATCTTGACCTGGGATGACACAACCGTGAATAACAATAGCAACAAAGATGGTGGCAGCCGTGTTGCGTCTAACAAGAGGCGGGCGGCAACAAAAAAATGGTGGCTCCTGTACCGACAAAAACAAAGCTGTGTTTGATGGCAATGCGTTTGAAAACCCGGCATTTAACGCTTTATTACAATCCGTGGCTGCGCTCTCTAATAAAGTGGATGTTATTTTCAACCTTCACATTTCCTTTACCTCTTTCCTCTACCTCTACACGAACAAGGTATGTCGCAGTCAGTCCCGATCGCACAGCCGGGTTCGGCGATTTCGATCCCGCTCACCCATTAGAAGAAGCTGCAGCCATGAATTGAGCATATCTTCTCATTCTATTGAAGATGGAGACGACAATAATTTTGATCACTAAACGATTTGCAAAAAACAACTGCCCTTATTACCGAATATTGAGGATTCAGCCAACCCCTTTGATGAGCTTATTGATGACCATAAGCCACCGGCAAACTGGACAACCAAACTGGAAACACTCCATTTCTGGAGGAAAACTCACGGTTCTCATTTATCACGCCAGGATTTGGAAACCATGCAGGACGAGACTTCTGTCGGCGATGGTGCTGTTCTCCGTAAGTCCCCGATGCCAAAACAGTTGGAAAGCTGCGTTGATGGTGCAACTGAAACAAAAGGTAAGGCAATATCCCGGTTTGGATACAGAAAAACCACGTCTTAGGCATTGTTCCCCTGTTGGACTCCCTTGAGCTACTAAACGGAGAATACAAGACCGATAAAAACGACCATCTTCTGCTAGCCCGTCGTTATTTGGCACTTCGGATTCAGGCAGGATGCACAACAAACCTGGTTTTAACCAACACGGGGCGCTTTAATGCTCTTGAAGGAGTAAATACAAATCTCCGCCCTGCTCTAAGAGAGTCGTCTTCCTCCTTCACCCAACTATGCTTGAATGATTTTAATGACATTAAAGAGGGCCAGGGAGGAGGATATCACTGTAAGAGAGGTAATGAGACCATCTAGACCAAAGCGCCAGCGGCTTTTTCATGGTCACCTGACCAGACAGGGATCCGGTAGACAACAATGGGGAGGGGTGTTACCAATACTGTTACAGATAAAAAGGAAAGACCTCTCAGTATGATTGCTCCAACCTTTAGGAGGTAGATCCCCCCGCCATTACTACAAGCAAGACCAACAAGATGATCAGGGTAGGAAATGTGCATTTAGCAGGAAGGACCTCCCTACGGCTGAGTAACTAGAAGGCAATTGAGGCAAGCCCATGGGCCCTCAAGACAGCCGCCAAGTTCAGACTTCCCTTCAGAGGAAACCCACCAAAAGCTGTACCATGTCTACTGACCCCATCCAACCAAGGCTGCAGTGTCACTGCGGTGGAAATACGTCATCTTGCAAGGTTGGGTGCCATATCCCCCATTCTGCAGCCAGAAGTTCCTTTTTTTTGTGCCAAAAAAGAATGGAAAAGAGCGGGTCATTCTAAATTTAGTCGAGGTAAACAAATTTTTAGTATTGCCAAAATTCAGAATGGATTCCCTGCAGTACATTTTGTCAGCGATAACCGTGAGTTGCTTCATGGCCTCTATCGACCTAAGCGAAACATACTTCACCATACCTTTTCACCCTGATATCATCGGGGGTACTTAGCTTTTATGTAGCAGAACGAGACTTCAGCGTATCAGTGCCTTCCCTTCAGAGCAAAATGTGCCCTGTGGATGTTTACGAAACTGCTCCGTTATATGCTAGGCCGTCTGCCAGAATGAGTACACATCTTCGCCTGTCGGCTGTCTACGGTGGAATGGAGTAGACTTTTTCGCGTATCTGTACAACGTTTTTTTGATGAATCAAGCCGCCACGTTACTGGCCCAGAGTGTAGGATTAACGATGAGCACTCTGGAGTAAACCGATCCTGGGCCCCAGTATTGCCTGGCCGCTACCTGCAGCAGATTCCGGACACAAGATGTTTCTTAGGCAGTGCAAGGCGTACTCCAACAAGCTGTCTGACCGAGAAATTCCAAAGTCTACGATTCAGCTTGGAGATCATGGTCACCGTAGTGTTTGCAAGGCAAGTTAATTCCACAAAGCCATCTTTTGGACAAGTGGCAGATTTCCTGGCTGAGGAGTTTCAGTCCAAAGTCCTATCTTACAGCCTCCTTAACACTCCGCGGTCGGCATTATGTGTGAGTCTGCCACCACTAGGTGGTCTACATGTGGATCTACATGTGCAATGCTCCTGGCATTGGGGTCAGCTAGCAGATCCTCATCCCTAGCTAACCTGGATCTAAAACTTGCTCAGGTCTCCTCGGATGTTCTCAGATTTGCCTTAATTTCCTCAAAGACTTCCCGTCATAGCAGACCTCCGGCCGTGATCACCATTCGTGCGGTACCTCCCTCAGAACCAGGTCCTGTAGCCACGACCTTCGCATACATTGCCCGAACTAACACGGAAGGAGCGGCAGCTGGTGCACATGGCTATTCATCGCAGCAATTCCCTCCTTCCAACTTGTTTCTTCTCAAACAATTTCCAGATAGCTGCGAGGAGCCATGAAGGACTCAGGGTTTCACACTTAACAGTTTACCCCACACTCAATGAGCAGTGCTCTGTATCAAACGCTTACCTGCAGAGATCATCAGTGAGCCAAATTTTAAAATTGACTGATTGGTCAAATGCTAGAACAATGGCCCGCTTTTACTCTCATGAAAGTGACATCTCCCGTGAAGGGGTAAAAATCGAAGCGATCCCAGAACCGGCAATGCGTCCGGCAGTTAGAAAACTGCTCTGTGAAGAATAAGAAGCATCAAATCGAGATAGACACCAAAAAAAGGTTGTTTTTTGGGCCACCATATCCTGTTAGAGATCCAATACTTCCTGCTTTTGCACTTGCTTTTCATCCTAATGTTAGACAGGTGCCACCGCAGCCTGAAACAAAATCACAAATTCTACTAGACTTACCCGTTAACGGAGAACCTGAATTCTATGAGGAAAAGGCGGCAGCTGTATAACCAGATCCCTCCCATCCAGCCCCAGAGTTCCGTTACCCAAGTAGGCACTTGGAAAAATCCCGTGAGTGTCCTTGGCCCGACAAGCGGACCAATCCTAATGTTAGACAGCTGCTGCCGCAGCCTGAAATAGAATTCAGATTCGCCGTTAACAGGTAAGTTTAGTAGAATCTGTAGTCTCTTTGCAAAACTTACTTCGGTCCAGGGAGGGAGTTTTCTGTATCATAGAAAAGTCGGCGATAATGTGATAATTCACGCACATTAACTGGATTCAAGCTAGTAATTAATGCTGTATCTTTGTTCTCATTTATTCTCAAATTTAGGTTATTGTATGGTCTTTCCTCCTAAATCCAACTTAATTCACAGTTAAAACTAATTTCTAACCACGCAAACCTTCAGTAACGTCAGCATGATTAACGAACACCTGTGCTTTGGTACCATTCAGTCGACATTCACATACTTGATTTGGATGCCGTCTAGCGAAAACGCAATGCATTTGTTTTTATTTATTCACAAAATTAGTTCGTTAGATCGTCGTTTCTCTAAAATCCAATTAATTTCAATCCTTTACCGTAGGCCATACTGTATCTGAATTGTATTCACGAGACTGTACTGTCAGTATAGTTGTATATAGTTTTAATTCAGTTTCTCTCAAACCACTGAGCAGCACGTTTATTGTTTTTTTTTTTTCAGGTTCACGGTCTGCATCATAAAGAGCTGTGGGGTCTCATCAATCGTTTCCTTTTACTACTGCATGCATTCATCTCTACGGATAGTCAGCGAGCCGTCAAATATATTCAGAAACATTCTTCAACTCTGCAGTAAGTTTTCTTGCCTTTGTAAGAAAAGTTATTCTTTTTTTTTTCTATGTAACTGCTTTGTAAAGTGTGTGGACAGCTAAATACCTCTTCGTAGCATAGCAGGAAGATTGTTGCTCAATATGAGGAAAGACTAAAAAACTTTCTGTCACTTATACCATGGAGGGGGCATGGAGGTGATATGCCCTGTTAATGCACTGTAATGGTTATTAAAATTGCAGTAATTGAACTTCAGATTTTGAGCTTTGCAAATTTGTACCCCTAGAGTCAACTATAGGCACTTTAATTGCACTTAAAGCTTTAACCTTCCACAATGTTTTATTTGTGGAAGGTTAAAGGTGTTGTTAAAGGAAATAAGTTAAAGAAATAGGTGTTGTTGTCAACTTCACCTATTTTCAATTAAAAATATACACCCATTCTAGTAAAAATTGGAGCTGAGGTGCTAGGAAGGATGAAGACCGTGGCAAAATTCCCTTCCAGCTGTTTAAAAGTTAAACAATGGCACAAACCACGTGTCTTTATTTGTTGGTTCAAAAATTACGAAAAATTCAACATTAGCATGCAATTTTTCAATCCAAGAACTTAGTATGGGCAGCAAACTGTTATTCTCTGTGTATTCGGGAAGAAAGGGACCTGGAAATGCACCCGTGCTCATATCGACTGTGACATGTAAAAGATCCTAAGTATTTCCTTGCAAAATTGCCCCTCTCCATCCCGACATGACCGTAGCAGTTAAAATGGTAATTCGTAGTGTTTCGTAGTGTTTTTATAATGGTAATTTATTCAACAATTCTATTTTCTTTCGAAGTGCAGTTTGCACATTCAAATCCGAATAATTTGTTCCATAAAATTTCATTTGAGAGTCAACATTGGCTAAAAAGATGTTATTTTTTCTGTGCATGGCGAAAAGTAGCGTTGCTATCATGACCGCTCCTGTGGAACGCATTACTGTATCAGCATTACCTCCAAAAGAGCAGAATTCCTCCATTTTACATACATTTCCACATTAAATATAATCCTCTATCTAGCAAATCTGTCTGTTCATGACTTTAATAATATTAATGATTTGGTTGATTCAGTTTTCGCATGGTTATAATCGGTAAAAGGTAATTTCACCCATTAATTTTTTTGAATCCAGCTAGCCACAGACTGTCTTCTTAAGTCCCACCACACTTTCATGAATTTCAGCAAAGTCATTTTCGTTTGTTGACGCCATCTTGTTTTCTCCCTCCGGTTGACAACCTGCAGTCGTTTCGTCATCAACCAAACCTGCCGTTGCTGCCCTGGCCCTTTGATCTGCTTTCTTATCCGATTTCTTCCACGTATGCAAAATGTCCTTCACAGTTGAACGATGATGTAAATCGCACAGTTCACATACTTTGGTGACGAAGTTGCAGGGCCTGCATTCACGGCAAAGAGGGTGAAAATCTCTTGACTGTTTCTTGCAGCTACACGCATTCTTCGAATTGAGTCTCTCACGTAATAGTTCGTTTGATTCTTCTATCGTGGTCATAATTCTGCCCAGAAAAGTTGATAACTTTGCTTCCAAACTAGAAAACAAAGGCAGCGATGCCAAACACGTCCTACCCTAACAACGTGCTCAAAATGTGATGAAGGGAACAAACAAGATGGCGGCCTCCTAGTTAGGAGTAGCAGCGCCCCTGGCGGGAGAGGAGAGAAAGTTTGGATTCAAGCTAAAAAAGGGAGTTTTTTAGTTGATAAATGAGCAGTGATAGCGTAAAAGGATGATTTTAAGCATAATTACTGAAGTAAGTATTTGCAGGTAGTAAGAAAGGTAATTTCACCCAGTAATTTTTTTGAATCCAGCTAGCCACAGACTGTCTTCTTAAGTCCAGCTGCACAGTGCCCCATTGTGTCGGCTGTGTAAATGTTTTCTTTTTCCTGCGGAACTGTAGGCGGCGGCGGGGGACCCCCACGCCCCACCCCACCCCACCCATTCAAGGTGAGTGTGTGGGAATTAAATTCGTCACTGTTTTATACGGATGTGGGTTACACGAAAAATTTAAGCAGAGTATGCAACTTGTACTTGAACTCTGCTCGTTTCTCGCATCCATACTCGAAAAACTCGAATCTTGTGAAAATGTGATTACTTCGCCAATTTTTGACCGATTCTGACATTCTAATATACCAAATTGATCGCCTCGACGAGAGTTTTCCAGTGGTGCAGATTAAAAGCTGGTAGCTCATACCATTTTTAACTTGCATTCTAAACCATGACGAACACAGTCAATTATGCAGCGTCTTACTTGCTATTATCTTACCAAATTAAATAGAAGAGTGCTAATAAATATATTTACCAAATACTCGAACTCAGCTCGATACTCGACTCGTTTTAAAATTATTGTACTCGCACACCCCTATGTTTTACCACACTCTTACCTTGGTCGGGGTCTCCATCATCAACAGTGCAGCAGGAAGGAGAATAACGTGTAAATTGCCAACTCGATATGGTAATAATAATATAATAATATAGCAATTTACCACATTCATGTTGAGGGCTACCGGAAGAGTGGTGAGCCACTTACACCGGGCCTACTAGAAACGCGAGAGCAGGATTTTTAAATAAAGCTGGCATAACTGCAAAAGGTTTTTTTTTAAAAAACCTCTTAAAAAAATTTTCCAAGGGTTGGTTCTTCAACATTCTACAGAATCCAGACACAGTGCCCATATTTACTGTCTCAGCACTAAGTGAGTTCCACACTGGTACAACATCTGTTAACTATAGCCAATCTTCGAAATGTTGCTGCATAAACCTTTTGGCAATGAAGTAATGGCTTAAGGTTATCCATAAACTAAATTCCTAAGTCTTTTACTTCACGCACGGTGGAAAGAATTGACTCCTCCAGATAATAGTCATGCCTACAGTCCCGGGAACCAACACGAAATGAGTGGCATTTGCCAATTGAAAGTGGAAGTTGCCACTTTTGGGACCAGTGTAGCACGTTAATTATTTCGACCTCGAGATGAAGGTGGTCTGCGGGGTTAATAGTTGCGGCACCAATTTTTAGGTCATCCGCAAACTTATATCCATAAGTGTTGCTGGTCGAAAAAGATAAATAGTTTAAGTAAATAATGAAAAGAACAGGTCCAAGAACGGATCCCTGAGGAATCCCACATGGGACAGATACACTCGAAGAAAGTGATCCCCCAATGATGACCCTCTGTACGATTTTTCAAAAAGGTGGATATCCAATTCAGGAGATTACCTTCAATGCCGTACGCAAAAATTTTATGAAGAAGTTTACGATGCACCACCGATTCGAATGCTTTTCTAAAATCGAAGTAGATGGTATCATAAGAGACACCAACATGTAGGGCACATCGCCATTGATCTAAAACCTGGAGTAATTGGTGGGTTGCAGACCTACCAGTCAGAAAGCCGTACTGATCTGGTTTAATGATGGAGTGTCTATTGAAAAAGGGGAAGATGGAGTCACGGATAATCGATTCCATAACCTCATGCTACGGACGTGAGTGCGATACGATGATAATTTAATGGATCAGATGGTGGTCCTTTCTTATAGATTGGTACTACCAATGCTGATCTCCAAATTTCCAGAATACAACCCTGAGCGAAGGACAAGGAGAACAATTTAGATAATGGGTGACAGATCTCGTGCGCAATCTGCCTAAACAGGAAAGCTGAAAACCCACCAGGGCCACAAGAATGACTTGGTTTAAGTTTATTTACAGTAGTACAGTTAAATGGGTAAAAGGACACCTCGGATGGACTTTCATTTGGTGCCACAAGTGGAGCCAATGGAGGGTTCATGGTCCCATCGTCCGTAATGGTATTCGCAGCAAAGGTTTCGCTAAGAACTTCTGCCTTTACAAGGTTATCTGTAATAAAGCAATTTCCGTTCTTTAAAGGTAGAAGTAAACGAGATGAAAAAGTCTTTTTTTCGATAAAGTCTAATAAGCGCCGAAGGAGTTCCCTCCAGAATGGCACTTTTTTCATTTTCACAATACCATGTCTCAACCAACGTTGAGTACAGCTTCCTAGATGCATTATATGCAGCCTGTGTAGCAGGGCAAGGATTGGATGTAAGCTGCTTCCAATGTTTAAGTTTAAGTATGCCTTGTTTAATAATGTGCCTTGGCATAATTTTCCTAGTGCGTGTGTGGAATTTATATGTCAGTCGACGCTGATTAATGTGGTTGGTTAAGACGTTCTGAAAGCACGACTAGGCCTGCTCGATAGAATGGTGGACATCAAAGATAGCTCTGTCCCAATTAACATCCGCGAGTGTTGTCTTAAGCCTTTCAAGGTCCAGCCTGCCATTGCCAAAAGAGCGGTTAGGGTTTGTAGCATGGGTAATGCCACAACCCATTAGGTTAACATGGATAGAGATCATACAGTGGTCACTATTTCCCATGTGCTCGTTCACCTTCAGATCGAAAATCAATTGATCATCGTGTGAAAAGACAAAATCAAGGATATTGTCTCCACATGTTGGATGTTCAACAAGTTTCTTCATGCCAAGAGGGGCAGTTAATTCAAGAAAGTACCTATGATGACTGTCACTCGCCCAATTTCGATCCCAATCCACTGTGGAGAGATTAAAATCTCCCAGGATAATATTGGAATGATCGCTGTTGATTGAGTGTACAATAAACGTGCACACCTTCAGAATCTCTTCATTGTAGCACTATATGAAGGTCAATTTAGTTCAGGGCTCTGTAATGACGATACCTTCAACCTGGTCTAGATATTGACAATTGCGATGGGGATTGTAACACGGTGTAGGATTAAAAGGCTCCTGGCTCTGCTACCCCGGTCCATCTAATAACCAAATATTTACAAACATCGACCATCATTGCATTAGGGAAATTCTGATGTAACAATGTCTCAACGACAAAGATAAGGTCAAAATAATTTTGCGCAATAAGCTCCTTACAGCTGCTCAAATTGCAAATTATGTTGCGGGCATTCAACACAACACATGACAGATTCCTAACAACACGTATATTAAAGGGATTAAAATTATGACATGAAGGATTAAGATTGTGACTCAAAATGGGGATATCCCCAGGACGCGTAGTTAGTTTTCCGGATGGGTATGAAGGGCGTAAAGTTCACTTTGGAGAACAGATTTTCCCGTTCTCGTAAGGTATCATGTCTCGTGCCAATAACGTCTGGTCTGCTCATATGGCCTTCTCAATGGACATGAAGGTGAAGTTGTTCTCTACACACATCTGTTGCAAAAGAAAGTTTGTGTGGCTCACTCGTCGGTCGAGTCCTCTATTGATTGAACCAAGCCTAGGAAAAAGACCAACAATGGAAATACGGGTATTTGGATTTGCTGCCCTAATTGAAGATTTCAGAGCTGCAAGGTGAGCACAATTTGGTTTGGTCTGTCGCTGATGATGTTATTGGTTCCGGCGCAAACAACAAAGGTATCCCTCTGTTGCCCAACTTTAATAACTTCCTGCAACTTATTGATGAAGTCCTGGACCTTAATTCCTGGGAAAGTCCAAGTTTGGGAATCACTATGGCTGCTTCCTCTTAGAGATCGTATATTTGAGTCACCAATAAGGGTAGTTTTTCCTTGCCACTTTGCTGCAAGTATTTCATCAGGGACGCATTTGGCCCTTCTGATGGTTTCCCTCCTGGCATCCTGTGGTAACCTTCGGAAGTAGAAGTGGTCTTTAAAAGATTTTGTGTGGCACATAAGCGAAATACGTTGTCCTTAAGATTTTTTGGGCAAAACCTGGGCCAGTCCCATAGTTGGCTGTTGAAAATGTTGTTGAACTTCTTTTCTGTGAAGATTACGCTTGGTTCCTCCTCTCACTGTAATGTTTGGCTGAAGTGGCTGTTGAGTATGTGACCCTGGTTCAGATTCGCCTTTTGCTGGCTCGTGTTCATGGTCCAGATGCACAGATAAAATTTCTAATTTATCAATATTAGCAATATTAAGTTTCACCAAAAGATTCGAAGTGCTCGATGGTTCTGTCGTAGGCTTAGGCTGCTGGATACGGCATGTCGAATGTGTACAGTTATTTATTATTGATGTGGTGCAGGCAGGAGTTTTGAAGGCCACCTGAATAGATGGATTGCTAGAGCCATGCAAATCTGTGGCTAAAATTAGTACTGTTCAAAATTGGATTAAAAGTTCAACTCGCTCAACTGCATTTGTGCGTTGGCTAATTTTCAATCCTTCCCTAGGATTTTCTTCAGGCCTAAAAATATTATTTACACTATTTACTAAGGCTGCACCAATACCAACTTTACCGATCCGGTTTTAAAAAATGTACGTTTAGTTAGGATGGCGGTGCTTTCGAATTTTCAAAAGTTGATGTCTGTATCGTCTAAAAACATTATTGTTATGTTTCAGCGACCTTTCTTCGGTTCATCCAGACATGCAGAGTTTGCGTTCACTTCTTGCTGGTATTTCCCTCCCTTCACAAACTAGCGAAGGACTTGAAGAGGAGCTTGTGCCAACTCTTCTGTCATTTACTCCTGCACAGGCAGCTCCAGCCATGACGCAAGCAGGGACGGCACCAATATTGGCAAAGTTGGCCAAAGGGAGTAACACTGAAGGTATGTGAAGGTTTACTGGCACCTGCTCAACACTTGTAACTAGGCTTGTATATCGTATTGCTGCCTAGTATTATGGTATTGGAAGCTAGGATATTGTCACTAATTATTTCATAAATCACATCAGCAAGGTAACCATTAGTGTTTAACCATTTAAAAAGGAACGAACACGTCAGGCAGTGGCGTAATTGTGCTGTAGTGCACCAGATTATTATTTTTTATCCTGGCAGAGCATCACTTTGAGACATATTCTCATTGAAGTGCGATTTCTGCATTTTTTATATTTTATCACCACAACGTCCGTGATGTTGAGGTAAAAACTGGCAACAGTTTACCATGCTTATACATCTGCTGAAAACACAAGAAACCAAATTGCCAAAATGTGGATCCTTTGTGGCAATTGCTTTAAACTGTCAAGATGTAACCAAAAAATAAATAAAAATAAATTAATTTAAACTTGTTGCTGTTCAACGTTAGTCTTTGTGTATGGGAAAAATAGGGAAGGAGGGGTGAATCCACCTGTATCATCATGCTCCATCATGGAGAACTGAGCATGAGACCGGTGTATATCCCCCTCGCCACCCAAAAAAATATTCCGACCCCTTAACGCTAACCATACCTCCGACAGTATTTTATTTGCTGCTGACATCAAGTACAGTATACCGCTGTTAGCCACTATGCCGCTGGTATCAACACGTAGGTTTTTTGTGCTCATCCTTAAATGACTGCCTAAATTTAGGCAGACAGTGCATAAACAGCTGAAAATAATTTAAGCAAACAAAAGCTACAACACTTACTAGAAGAAAACCGTAGGAGGGGAAGAGATGAATTGGGCAACATACAAAGAGGGTTCCGTTTTGAAGGTTGATATCTGTAAAATGTAACTGTACGGTCAATTGGTTGATTGTTATAACGAAGTAAGTTGTATGACATGTTGTGTAATGACATACGTAACAACGTACAATACATACACATTCGCAGTGGCGAATTAGAAGTAAGAATATACTTGTTCACCGCGCGATTTTTCTCTGCATTTTAAGCTACTTACTGAGAAATACTGAGACCCTCCTAATTTCTAACACATGGAGTGACGCACATCTAGTACGAAGACTGGAGTCCTTAGCTATTCTGGAACACACCAGAAGGTATGAATCTAACGAATTTTCAAGGGCCATCGAATCCCGCCATTTAGTCACCAAGGAGGTTTGTGTGCAACTTGAAAGGTATTGCAGCGAGCGACAACATAAATACTGGAGGCGCTCCGATTTTTAAAACTAAAAACGACGATGTAGTAGTAAACAGAGAACAGACTAAAACATAGTGTGTGAAGAAGACAGACGGGCAGCAGGTATACCACCAACTAGCTAAAATTGTCGAAAATTTGCTATATACAGTATTGTGTGATCAAGTTTGTGGTGATCAAATACCTGATTTTGGAAAATGAGTGTAAATAAGATTGGGCATATTGTCTCTAGAAATGTTGTAAACTTTCATCGTGAAGAACTCCATAATTTATTTGCTGAAGATGAATTTTATGCGGGAAGAAACATGAACTTAAATATTTGGACTCCTTGTGTTGTACGGCCAATAGGTCACCACTGGAAAAAGTTAAACAGCGTTTGGAGCTAAGAGGCTTGGATGTGGGTGTAGCAACACTTTTTGTATTGACATTTTTAACGCTTCCACAATTTTAGTTCTTTCCCAAATTGTATTTACCTTGGAGCGCGCTACAATCTCATCGACCCCTTTGTACGGTCCTCCATCAATAAAATTTCCTGGTTTTGACTCCTGTCAGAACGTGTGTCTTTCTTTCTTTCTTTTTCTCGTGTTAATGTGTGTTGAGGTCTGAAAAGGTTGTAAATGGCAACTGAAGAACGCTTTAACCCGTTTGTATGTAGTGTTTTATTATTTATGTATATTGTGTAATTTGTTACAGATGTTTTGGCTGCATTGCAGGAATTGGAAGTAATATCTAATCGCACTGGAGAAATTCTGGAGTACTTTGTTGTAAGTAGAACTTTTATGACAAGCAAATGGATAACATGACCAGTTCATGGATTAGTTCCTTGTGGACAATACAGTGCTTGTGATTTCTGTGTCGTACATGTCATCATGCCAGTTCAGGCATTCAAGATAAAATGTTTGCTTATTATTATTAGAGTTTCAAATCCGTAATGTAAGCTGAAGCTAAGCTTGTTCAGCCATATTGGAGTAATGCGAATGTGCCGTTGTCAAGGGAAGTGTAGCGTCGCAAAGCTAGAAAATGTCGAACAATGCGCCAACTGATTCAATGATGAGTGTTGTGTCCTTGGGTGTGTTGGTTATCTTGTTTTCCGCGAAAAGTGCATCACTATTTCCACGTTGCTTTCTGTAGTGAAAAAGTAATGATTCTGCATCAAGTT
Source organism: Lithobius niger (assembly GCA_023313725.1). NCBI lineage: Eukaryota > Metazoa > Arthropoda > Chilopoda > Lithobiomorpha > Lithobiidae > Lithobius > Lithobius niger. Next base: position 19,808 of record JAHWFP010173061.1, read on the forward strand.
TTCAAATTGTGCGACTCAATAGTAAGTATAAAGTTAAACCCATAATGTGTTGCTTTTTTGCTGTTTTGCAAAATGAAGCGCAAAATTGAGATACTTTCTGGATCTATATAGACATTTAAAAAAAATGTAATAACCTGGTAAGTACACATTTTAAAATAACACCCATGCCATTAAAACCTTTAACTCACTCAAAAAGTACCCCAAATCTGCAAAAAATCGTTGCTTCTTCAAATTCCGTGGCTTTACGGTTGGTTCGCTGAACTACTGTTATCACATTGTTCGTTGGATGAGATTTTGTGGGCTAAGACAACAGAATCGAGGTTAGCTGGCATAGCCTGTGTGGGTGTGATGATGATCTTGCTGACCATGGGACACCAATTTTGCCTTCTCTCCCACTGCCTGCAAGGTGCTCCTCACATCCTTGCGTGCTAAAGTAGTGTGCAGTTTGGTATAGCCTGCTGAAAGGTGCAGCTGGAGTCTGCTGCAGTCAACTTTGTAACTATGTCAAGGACCACGCTAGGGGTCCACCCGCCTAGTTTAATTGTTAGACTTCATTGTAAGAAAGTCATTATTCAATTCCAGCATTGTTGCATGGCGGCCACTAGCTTTGGGAGCGTATTTCATGATGTAAGGATAAATACCTATGCGGCTAAACAGCTTGAAAATTGTTGAAAACGGGCAGTCTTTGTGCCCTGACAAGCAATAGTTGTATTTGAATCAAGTTCATAAACTGTTTCAATTTGATAAAAGCATGTAAAGATCGTTAATTTCAGCTGACTACTACTAGTATATACTGTCTATTGAATAATTCCACTCACACAAAATAATTTGTGCAATGGTTACGAATGAAATTTGGTATTCTAGACATTTTTAACTAATATGTGCCTTTTATGGTTTGATGTTTGGGGAGGCGTTAACTAAAAAGATTGCGATCATTTGTAATACTATTTTCATGTATGTTGGGAAAATGCCATCTGCCATTAAAATAATTATCACTCTGTATTAGTTAACAAATCACAATGCAAACTGACTACCACAAATAATTGACGATACAATGGATGTGCTGCTTATTGTTGATGGTTGGTTTCCGCTTGGATTTCTATAGCTAAAGTATCCCTTCTCATTGTTGTGGGGCAGATAACCCAGTTTGGATTCGTGCTCCCTAAAAACAAACAACAAATCAGCAAATGCTTCAATTTCTATGATTGAAGTCCCTCACTCCAGCAAAACTAAAATAAAATAATAATATCTTCATTCCTATTCAATATTTTTCAGCGTAACTTGGGCCATATAGTAGTTAACTGGGGACTGGCAAAAATAACATGCCACTACAAAATAAATGATATCTGAAACACTACCCACAGGGGTGAAAGAAACCGCAAAATTTCAGCTAATCAAAGTAGTGATATTAGAACAAAAAAGGCTGCCACCAAGTTACTACATTAGTTGCCAAGCTAATCCCACTGACTATTACGTTAAATGTTACGTGAAAATCTTCACCATTGCTGCGTGTTTTAGCAATGATCAGGTTTTTCATTTAACGTTTGACCTAATAGTCAGTGGAATTAGCTTGGCAACTAATGCAGCAACTAGGTGGCAGCCATTTTGTCACCCTTGATCACTCTTGTGGGTTTTGTTTCAGATTGTTTATTTTCATCAGCAACTAGGTGTAGAAGTGTTTTTTTCTTAATCAGTGACCCTATGATTAACAAACAAAATTTGGTCTTCATTTAAGAACAATATAAATGAAAATGGTCTAAGCAAAATTATTCTTTCCGTCATTAGGCTGTGGAAAGAAATTGTTTTGGTTCTCGTTCTCGGGCATTTTTTACAAGCCCAAAAAATCACCTGGTGACTATGCTTTTATTTTGGTTTGTAACTAAGTAACCTGGCATCTCAAATTGGTTCTTTCTGTTTAGATTGTGGTAGCAAATTTCTGAACTATTTTAAATTACAACTAAACCTAATGCTTGCTGGATCAAGTATGTGCAAGAAAGCTCATTTCTCTCAAATCCTTTTTCTTAAGCATTCCTTTGCGGGTGACTTTTTTTATTTAGCCAAAAAAAAGTCACCCGGCAGGGCCTGAGAACCGATAATTTTTTTTTCGCGGCCTTATTATGCATTCTTAATTAATTTTATGAAGACATGCAAATACAATATCATCGCAAGAATTGGAAGAAACCAACGTAACGGCTGGTCTAAGAATCAGCGAAGAAAGATCAGTCGGTAGGTTGTAAAGTTTACTTCCCCCC
>JAHWFP010173062.1:0-10919 GCA_023313725.1 Lithobius niger
TATTGAGAGTTATAGTTGATTTTTAAAGTGCATTTTTGTAAGTTTACTCCCATAACCGTTACAGCCACTCTAGTAAGTTAAGTGTCAAAACAAAATTCGAGAAAAACAAGACCAGATGTAGTTCTGGACTTTAGCACACAGCCTCCCAGCCTTGGTGCAGTTGGGCAGGGCTAAATGCACCTTATTGATGGGGAACAAGTTCCTGTAAACAAACTCACAAACCCACCAATCCATGAAGGGTGTACTACAATTCGAGGGGGTACTACAATTCGAGGGGGTACTACATTTCGAGGGGGGTACTACAATTCGAGGGGGGGGGGTGAGGGAAGTTCCCTACATATGTGGTGCATGTAGCCCTGTCTACCTGCACCAAGGTCGGGAGGCCGTGTTTTCAAGTCCAGAACTACATCCAGACTGAAATTTATTTTCTGAAACCACCTTTTATAGGACCCTCCAACCAATCAAAACTCCCGTTTCTCCAACCAATCAAAATAAAGAAAACGGGAATTCCCCTTTCTCCAACCAATCAAAACAAAGAAAAAATATTTTAAACATTTTTTTCCGGGGGAATCCCCTTTCTCCAACCAATCAAAATAAAGAAAAAAGTAAAAAAGCAGAATTTTTTTCAAGGAGGGCCCTATATAGGGAGGTTCTGAAAAATAAGTATTCAGTCCGGATGAAGTTCTGGACTCGAACACACGGCCTCCCAGCCTTGGTGCAGTTGGGCGGGGCTACATGCACCATGTCAATAGGGAACCTGCACCAAGTTTTTCTACATTTTCTAAGATTTTCTAAGTTTTTTTAAAGTTTTTTCTGTATCCTGGAGATCCGAAAAAATAAATTTCAGTCCGGATGTAGTTTTTTTTTTCATGTTTCTTTGGAAAATTATTTCGTATATAATAAAAGAATAAAAATAAAAAGAATGAATGATTTTTCTTTCGAGAAAAAGAAAATGAATTCAAAATCTTCGTTTACGTGTGTGTACTGTGGAAATGTCTACGCAACTCAGGAAGATTTGATCCATCACTTCCCATCCATCGATCCAGTCTTCGACCAGAGTGTTTACTCTTCGAAAATGAGTTGAATGATATCAAAGGTGAAGTAAGTTGCACTTTGGCACATGATGACACATACCGAATTTATTCCAGAGAAATTGAATGTGCCGACCCATCTGTGGCGGTCCATCTACTCCATCATCCGCTTAAACTTCTTATTAGGACCTGCTTGGATGAACTGACCAATTGTAAAGTTCAACTGTGTTTAGTGATAGATTTTTCCAGGGATTCCAACATCGCGCGATCCTTTTTCTGGTCCCTCTATACAACCATTTATAACGAATCTGACGTGTCGGAAGTATTGGAGAATGCTTACAAAAAAATACAAAAATCCGTCGAGGCTTTCGAGAAAAAAGGCAGTGGTTGGCGCATTTCAAAAGTTTATGGTATGCTCCTAAAAGTAGCAAAAATCGATCCTTTACATCCTAGTTCTTTCTTACCCTTACCAAGGGCATTAAGCAAGAAAAGCGAAGCTATAGTAAATGTGGAAAATTCTGACGAAAAGTGCTTTCTGTATTCAATTTTAGCCGCTAAAATGAAGTGCTACGGAACCGAGGTTAAATATTACGAACCATTTTTGAAAACTGTAGACCATTCCATGTTGAAGTACCCCGTGAGTCTACGACAAATTGATTCCTTCGAACGAGCCAACAATCTATCCATTAACGTGATTTCGTATAAGGAGAAACAATGGAAGGAGAAATAATTGACTTGTTATTAATAGCCAACGAAAAAGGAAATAGTCATTACTGCGGCATCCTCGATATTGATAGGCTACTCCGATATCAAGATGTTGGAACACAGAGAAAATTTTACTGCTGTAACTGCCTTGCGGTCTTTACTAAAGAACGATCCATGATGAAGCACGGCGAGACTGAATAAGGAGCAAGTGCTCACTTTCCTACCACCTGGTAATAACACGTTAAAATTTCTACACTATAACAGACGCAATCCTCATCCTTGGATAATTTATGCAGATTTTGAATGTATGCTCAGACCCGTACAAACTAGTAATGTCCATCCATCTTTGTGTTCGTCTACCAAAGTCAGTTTGCATTCGCCTAGTAGTTTTGGATACGTGGTTATTGGTCCAGAAAATGAAATCGTGAGTCAAAAATTTTACCTCGGTGAGGATGCGGTGGATAAGTTTTAAGAATGTATGAATATCGAAATTAACAAGTTTGCCAAGATTTTATCGTGGTCAAAGGTCCTGATGAGTTCCGAAGAGGAAATTCAATTCTTGAAAGCTGATACTGCTACTACTGCAACAAAGCGAAACGATCTGTCCCATCCTCTATACAGCGTTAAAAACAAACGAGTCTAGGAAAAAATGAAAGATGTGATGGCTGGCATCCCGGTGAAAGAATTTGTAGGCTTGAAAGCAAAAATGTACTCATTTCTAGTAGGTGAAGAGAGCATTAAAAAAGCTAAAGGGATTAGTAAAGTATTTATCCAAAAAAGTCTCAGTCACGAAGACTACAAAAAAGCACTATTTTCGAAAACATCTTCAAAAGCCGCTTGGGTGAGCATTCGAAGTAAAGATCATCAGCTTGCCACGGTTGAAATTTCAAAATCATCCATATCTCCCTACGATGATAAGAGATTCGTGCTGGATGATGGAATAAATATGTTAGCGCATGGTCACTACAAAACTGGCATAGCGTACGATTTTGTAGGCAACATAATCGATCCGATGGAGGATGAAGAAGCTGAAAAGCGAGCTTCGCTGGAGAAAGATTAGGGGGGGGGGGAAGAAGCATCAGCCGGTGAAATAACATAACGAAGCGAAGAAGAAAAAGTAACGGCTAATAAGAGAAAAAGAGCCGCTGCTTCTCGTAAGAAACTTGCGATGGAAACTGTCGACCAGAGAAAAGCTAGGTTGGATCGCAGCTAGAAAAAGAAAATGGATGAAAGAAAATTTATATTTAGATTCGGACGAGAATAAACTATTAATATGATATGTTGTACTTAAAAATCAAGTTGAAATTATTTAAGAGGATAAACGGCTAACATTATCCGTCCAACTATTGAATTTTGAATCGTATCCCTTCCATTTAACGAAGTACAGCATTTTTCCATCTTTGCTTTTCTTTTTTCGCAATACTTTCTCCACTAAAAATAAATCGAGAACAAGAGTTTTTTGAATTTCTTGTTCGTAGAAACCTCCGAGCACCGCCTCACCCAATTCGTATTTAATAGATAAGTAACAGGTTCGGTTTTTTTGCACTTTACGGATCGTGAAGACTTCGTTAGTAATATTTTCTTAACTTTAGAAATTCTGACTTTATTTCCAGTGTCAAATTTGGGTTTTTCAAACAATTGTTTTGACTTAATTCTCAGCAACGATTAGTGACATCTGGTTACTTCCCTTAGTTTTAGTTTAGTTGCGGAGTGAACTGTGTCATTGTACCGTGAAAGTCAATAATGCCTATCCACCGGTAAGTCCCCTGCCTGGTGAATCTTTTCCACATTCTAGTTTTCAGCGTACTGTTGAAACCTTCTACCACTCTCGCTTTCTTTTCAGGGTATGAAGAGTACATGTTGAACCTTGTCGCACTTGAGTAGGGCTTTGAAGTCTTTATTGTAGAACTCCTTACCTAAATCGACTTGTAAATTTTTAGGGGGTGTCGCTCCAGCGAGTATCTTCTTGAAAGCTTCGGTATACGTCTATACCGGATTTAGATTTAATGGGAATGGCCCAAGCGAACTTAGATATGACATTAATGCAGGTTAGTAAGTAGTTAAACCCTTTATTTAGGTTAGCGTAAGGTATCATTTCGGCCAAGTCAACCTGTCGTGGATCGTTCAGGCTCAGTACAATCACTTTCCGTCTCGGAAAATTTTTTTGGGTTGATTTGTGAAGTTCTTTTACGAGTTGATCCGGACCGCAGTATTGGTAGCCTGGCTAATGCATTTCGAGAGGTAACTTACCTATGAGTTTGTTTACGATTCCTTTCCCAGACTTGATAAAGGAAGCTCTTTTCGTCCCGCACACCTCGCAAAATACAACTTGCACAGCCTGTTATTTTTTGCGGTGATAATAACGGATGGCTCGGATGGATATTTTTTGATTCCATGGTTCTTTGTTTATATACGATTTTTTCTAACCTAAACCAAAATTTTGATAAGCCACCCTTTTTTCCCGAGCAGTTATGATTGCTCGCTGCATTTGCTGCATTTCTGATAAAATTTCGACCATCTCGTTTCTATGCCCGTCATGGCCGGCTAAACTAGATTTGTACAAAAGTCTGTCTTTTAATCAAATCATTAGGATTATCATAATATTTATAATCGACTCTACTACCCACTTTTTTAACAATACCCGTCCCTGTTTTCTTCATGTCTTCCCAAATCGGAGCGAGAACAGTCCTGTATTTGGCGCTACGATTAGATTTTGGTTTGTTAGTTTTTGGGTCGTTGTTCTGGTAAATAGCGTTAGTATTTTTTAACTTGGCCACGTAAGCTGCTTTAACTTCCGGCGCACGGGTAGTTTCTTTCAAATTTTTGAAAACTCACAAATTCCAAAGCCCGCGTCTTCCCACGTATTGCTCCCCCTCGACCACTACATCAATCTCAAAGATTTTAACGACTTTATTACCGAAGGTCGGCTCACCTTTTTTCTTATCGTACTGTAAATCGAATACTGGGTCAGTGTTTTGGGATTTTCGAAAAATTTTATCAAGAAATATTTAGCAGTGTCTCCAATATTCTAACCAGGTAACAAACTAATCGAAGGACCTTAAAGTGACTATGTTAGGGAGTTCCGGCGGAGTAGAAATGCGCCTTGCTTGTCCGCGGAATATGTAGGGGTGAGTTTAGGACCAGTGCTCGTAGTTGCGGGTTCTGTTTTGAACTCAGGAGGAATTCGCATTATAGGAGCTTGAGCAGCTGGAGTTGAATATTCAGCGTGACTGAAATCGAGAGGGGCTTACAATGTCTTCTCACTAGGAGTAAGGAAAATTGGAAATTAAGCCAACAGCGAAAATCATACACTAGAAATAACGTAGTTCAGTAAGCCACCAGTTGAGCCATCCAGTTGAGGATGTGGCCATAGCGACTAAGGCGCTATGCAAGTGATCTGGGGGCGAACTGGGTAGCTGGTTCGAATCCGGGTCATGCCACTCCGACGAAACGTAAGTGCATTAAGGTGGCTTACTGAACTACGTTATTTCTAGTGTATGATTTTCGCTGTTGGCTTAATTTCCAATTTTCCTTAGTATTATTTCCAGCGATTTATGTCTATTTATTTCTCACTAGGAGTAACGGCTTGGGAAGGGGATGGTGATAAGCCCAATGATTCGTAGTCATCCTCGTCACTTTCTTCCTCTTTGAAAGCTTTAATTGGCGTAGTTTGCGTGGCTAGAGTGTTTTTAATTGGGATAGTTTGAGTGGGAGTTTGTTTAATAGGCAAAAATGAACGTTCGTTTAACGTTTTGTTTATAGATAAAAACCCGTAAGGCTTTTTCCAACAATTTTGACACAACGTTTTAAAGTCTGAAAATTCCATGTCGGGGCCAACGTGGTTTTCATAAACGTGTTTCGAATTTAACTCGTCCACGGGGAAAAGGATTAATAAATTTGCGTTGTCTCTGGCCACTTGTTTTGGAATTCTCGTGTAGGACTGGCTGCAATAAAAAAACATCGGTGTTTGAATGACGCCTTTGAGCGAAGTAACGTTCGATGTTTTTTTGTTTGTCCAAAAGGCAATCGTCAAAAAAAATCGGGTTTTGAAATTTTAGGTCCAGTTCTTTGGGCGGAACTAAATCTCTTTGAGAACTGTGGAAAAAGGCGACATCCCGTCCAATTGCTTTCTCAATTTCAGCAAATATAGATTGCAAAGCTTTGTACTTTGATTGACATAAAGTTTTACTGTAAATATATAACCGATCGTAGTCGAGCCATATTTCGTTACAGATGAAATTAAACAGTAAGTTAGTTTTGCCACAATTTGCGGGGCCTATAATTAGACATCTGATATTCGAAGGTAGAAATGGATGATTTTTTAGGTTCTTTCTTAGGTGCAAAAAAGTCATAGTTTTTCATTTCCATATCTTTTCTTATTTGCACATTTTTTTTAATGTTTACGGAGATACTAAACCCTTAAAGTCTTCGTCGGAAAATTTGTCATTGGAAATTTCGGAATGAGCTACTCCAAAGTCTACATTGCACCACAATTTCACGTTGCTGGGAGAATCGTTGGTGATGTTCACCGCGGTAATTCTGCCAGTGACTTCGGTCAAGTTTAAAGCGTTGGAAGATAGCAAGTTAAACCAGGGTTTGTCGATAGCCTTTTTGTTAAGTTTACCTTTAGTTTTGTGAATATTCTCGTACACCCAAGTTTTAAGGCAGAGCGGCTTGTCTCCGTTACCTCCGTTCACCTTTTCGCAAAAAGGGTAGCAGGAGTAAGCCGTATGCATCGAATTGGGATAATTGAACGTAGTCATGGATACGAGTTATTGTTCGTCAAACTCGATCTCTAGTTTTTTACAGATGTACCGTTTAAGATTTGTCAACAGTTTTTGAGTTTCTGAGTCGCTGGGTGAAATCCAGCCTTTATATTTTGATTTTTCGTTCGAAATGGGATTTCCTAAACCCTTTAAATCTTTAAACTATGGAAAGAGACAAGGAAAACTTTACACCAAGTTAATCTTTGCACTATTCTCGTTCTTAACTTTTAGCAAGTTTTTTTGCATTAGATTGGAAAGATTCGTTTGCCAGAATAGTTGACATTTTGAGGTCGTTATACAGGGTGGGGCAGAAAGGACGGAACACCCCAGGCAATTCCAGCTGATTGATACTAGAGCAGTGAAACCTTGCATGGTATGAAGGTGAATAGGGGCCCCACGAATCATGTATTTAGCACTGACCTTGACATAGTCTTTCAAGGTCATCCAACATCTAACTTTTAAACTATGCTTTGTAGAACCTAAGTTTAAATTTGAAACTTGTAGACATTGGCAAGGCATGACCAATGCAAAACATGGAACAAAAATCGGATCATTCGTTTACGAGTTATGGGTATTACAGGCATTATGCTGTCGTGCAGCTTGAGTAGCTTCCCTGCCAAACAGTTTGAGAAGTCGAGTGGACTGAAGTCAGGGGAACGTGCAGGCCATCCGACCGGTCCACCACATCCAATCCAACGGCCTGGAAAGGCTTCATCGAGATGTTCCCTCACAATAGCTGCAAAGTGTGGGGGAGCACCATCATGTTGTTACCATAGTTGTCGACGTGCTGCAAGTGGTAATTCGTCCACAAACTCTTTCAAAACCCTGTCCAGTATCAGTTGTTTGTACCTAACACCATTAAGTGTGCCCTGGTAGAATATTGGGCCGATAATCCGACCGCCTATGATCCCACACCAGACATTGGCCCGCCAGTTGACTTGGTGATGTGTCTCCCGCAGCCAGCGTGGATTCTCCACGCTTCAGTAATGTGTGTTGTGGGTGTTCACCACACCATCCCTGGTGCATTGGGATTCGTCTGTCCACAGAATACGGGTGTCCTCGCCATTCCCTACATCCAGTGTCAGCCAGTTACAGAAGTCAAGACGGGCCTGGTAATCACGTTCCTGAAGTCCCTGGTGGCAATGAACGTGGTATGGATGAAATCTGTTGGCATGGAGTATCCTGCCCACAGAATGACGGCTCAACCCACTCTGCTGTTCAATGTCCCGCGTGCTGGTATGTGGGTGCAGTTGGACGTAAGCTATTACTGCAGCCGAATTGGCTTAATTGGTGGCCTCCCATCGTCGGCCAGGTGGATGCGTAGGCTGGACTGATCCTGTTTGCTGAACTCTCCGAACAGTACGGAGGATTGTGTTTATGGATGGCTGTACCAGACCAGGATGCCTTTGACCATATATCAGTATGGCAGCTCAGTTGTTTATTTATCGTCATGGATCATCATGGTCTACTGTACTGTATGTAGTAAATTCCTAATTAATTCTGTAGGTCTGCAGTGCTTGGTTCTCAAATTTGCAAATAAATGACATTGAAGGAATTGTTCAAGGTCACCAAACAACTATGTACTGTAGTACAGTTAGGGGCTGTCCATAAATGGTGTCACACGAACTTTGCCTGTCTAACCACCACCCTCCCTTGTCACATTGTGTCACAGCTTCTGCAACCCACCCTCGACAATGAGGTCACAAATTCCTACAACCCCTCTCCCCCAATCGAACAGAACAGCACAGCACAGAACAGCAGCGTGGATGAAAGTAGCGTATTAAAAGTCGTTGAGAAGCCACACACAAGCTATCACTGTATGCCCTTTCAATTGTTGACCTTGGCGTTCGAAAGAATGGCCCCTTCTTCGGCTAATGTAATGTGTGGAGTCGTGGGCATGATATCTGCTGTTTGTTTACTCTTCCCCTAGAAGACGTTACCCGTTATTGACGATCACTTCGTTTTTTCTCAAACTGTTTAGCAGGGAAGCCACTCAAGCTGCACGACAGCATAATGCTTGCAATACCCATAACTCGTAAACAAATGATCCGATTTTTGTTCCATGTTTCGCATTGGTCATGCCTTGCCAATGTTCACAAGTTTCAAATTTAAACATAGGTTCTACAAAGCATGGTTTAAAAGGTAGATGTTCGATGACCTTGACAGACTATGTCAAGGTCAGTGCTAAATACATGATTTATCAGGCCCCTATTCACCTTCATACCATGCAAGGTTTCACTGCTCTAGTATCAATCAGCTGGAATTGCCTGGGGTGTTCCGTCCTTTCTGCCCCACCCTGTATATTTTGATTTTCTTCCTTTTATTATAATATTGAAAATAAAAGCTTCATCGACGGCTCGGTGTATTTTAAAAAAAAATTCTCTTATTTAAAAAAAGATGTCAGTCAATAAGTTTGGACAAGCATTGAAAAGGACAAGGGGGGGGAGCGGGTGAAATGATGGGAGTCGGTCCAAGAGGGCAACCGGGACTAGGGTACGTTTTAACTCCCGAAAATAACTACGACATGCAAAGCAAGCGTGTAACTAAAGTAGGAGCTGCTATCGAACTTGAAGATGCAGTAAATTATTCTCGGATCAGTACTCTGGCAACGGACGTTCAGAAACTTAAACCGACTTGCCTCCTGCCATTACTCTTCTCTCCGATGAGTTGGCTTCCGGCATTTCTAGTATGGAAAAAAATACGTTGTACGTAGATAATGCTGACGGGAATTTCTACGTGAAGGGGAAGCAAATTAAGAACATAGCTTTCCCCCGGCACACTGCTGATGCAGCATCGAAAGTATACGTTGACAATATATGTGTCACTCGCTCGCATGACTGTGAGCACGTATTTAGTTACGTAGATTAGCTTATCGTTATTTTCGAAAAATCCCATGACATGTTTCAGAGGGACTAGCGGAGTCGCTCACTCATTCTGCGTCATCTTGCTGCGCTTGAGAAGACTTCTTTCTGCAACACTTATGATACAGACAGACCTAACACAGAAAAAACGATCAAGTAAATTATAAGAGTGTAGTAGAGGATATGGGTTATCTCGGGAGAAAGTCAATATTATTTTTTTACGTCCAAGGAGTCGAGCAAAAAGATCAAGCAATTTATCAGGAAAGTCCTGTTTCTGATGACAAACACTGATTTTCGTTCACTTCGCTCACTCAATCAGCGCAAACATTTCCTCAGAAACTTGACTGAATCAATGTAACCACCAAGAACCATACATCATTTGTAATTTGTGTTAGTATACACTTTATATCGGTTTTCTTGTTTTACTTATTTTACGAATATTGTTCTTTACGTCCTGCTCAGTACAGATTTTCCTACAGAGGTGAGAGAGAACGATTGATAGAGCAAGCGAGCCACACATTCAAAAGGTTTACTGTATGTGGAAATCCCTCGCTTTGCTCGTTCAATCCACACACCTTCGTGTTTCAGAAACACGAATGTTGGACACCGTTTTAAAACCAACTCAATTGTTTTGATTTTTCCATGCATCAAGTCAGTTAATTAATATAAGATCTAAATAATTGTAAGATCTATATGTAGTGTGTTGCAAAATACGTCGTCCTTTTAGGTTATTTTTCCAGATCATCTCTCTTTGCTCGAGGAGGTTTTCATGAACAAATTATGACGTCATAAACAATCATCAAGAGGGTTTAAAAAAAACTTTGACGTTACTTTTTCAGAGTTTTTCGTGAATTTGAGGGTGATAATATCAAGTTACAGTGATGAAAATAGGCCTATTAAGAGCCCAATTTAATTATCTTTCGTTTGGTCCTACTCCCATCTTTGTAGGTGCTTTGGTTCCGGAGGAGTAGAGGTACCAACAAGCACGCATGCACGCACGCATGCACGCACATCATACGTCCTTAATTATGTAGACTAGCAGAGTCGCTCGCTTCGCTCGCTCATTCCGCGTCGTCTCGCTGCGCTCGAGGAGATTTCTTGCTGCAACACTTATGATACAGACAGACCTTCCACATAAAAAACGATCGAGCAAATTATAATAGTGTAGTATGAGATATCGATTATCTCGAGAGAAGGTCAATATTATTTTTTTACGTCCAAGGAGTCAAGCAAAAGGTTAAGATCAAGCAATTTATCAGAAAAGCGCTGTTTCTGATGACAAACGCTGATTTTCGTTCGCTTCGGTCACTCAATCAGCGCAAACATTTCCTAAGTTACTTGACTGAATCAATGTAAACACCAACATCATTTGTACACATCATTTGTAATTTGTGTTAGTATACACTATATATGGGTTTTCTTGTTTCACTTATTTTAAGAACATTGTTCTTTACGTCCTGCTCAGTACAGATTGTTCCTACGAAGATGAGAGATGAACGATTGAGAGAGCATTGGTGCATAGGTGCTTTGGTTCCGGAGGAGTAGAGGTACCAACA
>JAHWFP010173062.1:15919-41349 GCA_023313725.1 Lithobius niger
AATCAGCGCAAACATTTCCTCAGATACTTGACTGAATCAATGTAAACACCAAGAACCACACATCATTTGTAATTTGTGTTAGTATACACTATATATGGGTTTTCTTGTTTCACTTATTTTAAGAACATTGTTCTTTACGTCCTGCTCAGTACAGATTGTTCCTACGAAGGTGAGAGATGAACGATTGAGAGAGCAAAGCGAGCCACACATTCAAAAGGTTTACTTTACGTGGAATTCGTGGAAACACGAATGTTTGACACTGTTTTAAAACCAACTCAATTGTTTTGATTTTTCCATGCATCAAGTCAGTTAATTAATATAAGATCTAAATAATTGTAAGATCTGTATGTAGTGTGTTGCAAAATACGTCGTCCGTGCACCCTTTTCCAGATCATCTCTCTTTGCTCGAGGAGGTTTTCATGAACAAACTATGACGTCATTAGCATTAAAAAACGCATTGAAAACGCATTGAAAACGCATTGAAAATCGGTTCATTGGTTCGATCTCTAGGTGAGAGCAAAAGTTTTAGCCCATTTGGCTTTCCGTGTCAAGAATATTGTAGTTACGTTAAAATAGCCTGCGGGTTTTCTTGTTTTACTTATTTTAAGAATATTGTTCTTTACGTCCTGCTAAGTACAGATTTTTCCATAGGCATCTTATCACTTCACTAATACGTGTAAAAGAATCTCCAGCGACCCAAAAAACAAGCTGGAGCTTCTTTTACACGTATTAGTGCGACGCTGATGGCTTACATGTATTTTTCTAATATCCGTTCCTTTAGGGCTTTAAGTTTTTTAAGGCTTACATCCGTATTTTATACGCTTTTTAAGCGTTTTTTAATGCTAATATCCCTTATTTTTTTTTCTTGTTTTAGCAAAAATAACACAGAAAAGAACACTGTAATTACCTTAAAATAACTGTTATAAGAGAGTCTTTTCCATGGCTGATTCGTTTTATACTGCTAAGAGTGACTTTTGCACCCAATTTCATGTTTTTAGCTTGATCTATAAGAATTTGTGGCCCAAACCCCTGGAAGGCATCTCGAGGAGGTTCTGGGGTGGGAGGGGGGCACTGATGGCACTTTGGGTATTTCATTGGGGTCCATGGCTGGTTCGATTTTTACTGTTAAGAAACACTTGTGTACCAAATTTATGTTTTCTGCAAAATTTCTGCAAAAATTTGTAACTCCACTTAATGATTTCTGCTCAGTGCTCTACAATAATAATTGCTCTGCCGATGCGAATACTGCAGTAACATCAAAATCGTGTTTAAAAGGCCCTGATCAGTGTTAATACCTACATTTTGAGCTGTACAAATTGAAAATTGGTTCATTGGTTCGATCTCTAGGTGTGAGCAAAAGTTCTAACCCATTTGGCTTTCCATGTCACGAATAATGTAGTTACATTAAAATAGCGTGCGAAAGGCCCTAGGCCTTGTTCATACCTACGTTTTAAGCTATAAAACTTGAAAATCGGTTCGGTGGTTCGATCTCCAGGCGAGGACAAAGAGTCCCAACAGCGACATTAATGATTTCTGCCCAGTGCTCTGCAATTATAATTGCTCTGCCGACGAGTATACTGCAGTTACATCAAAATCGGGTTCAAAAGGCCCTGTTCGGTGTTAATACCTACATTTTAAGCTATACAAATTGAAAATCGGTTCATTGGTTCGATCTCTAGGTGAGAGCAAAAGTTTTAGCCCATTTGGCTTTCCGTGTCAAGAATATTGTAGTTACGTTAAAATAGCCTGCGGGTTTTCTTGTTTTACTTATTTTAAGAATATTGTTCTTTACGTCCTGCTAAGTACAGATTTTTCCATAGGCATCTTATCACTTCACTTTCCGATGATCCCTCACTTGGAGAAACATTGAAAAGGTTTACTTTACGCGGAAATCGCTCGCTTTACTCGTTCAATCCATGGACGTAAATATTGTTCTTTACGTCCTGCTCAGTACATATCTTTCCATGAGCCTCTTATCACTTCACTTTCTGATGATCCCTTACTTGGAGAAACATCAGCAGAACGTCAGATGAAATCTCGTACGAAGGTGAGAGATGAAAGATGGATAGAGCAAAGCAAGACACACATTGAAAAGGTTTAGTTTACGTAGAAATCGCTGGTTTTGCACGCTCACCCCACACACTGCCATTCTTCAGAAAAGCGAATGTACCTGTGCTTCAGAATCCACGAAAATGATGTCCTTTTAAAACCAGGTCTATGGGCCTGTTTTTTCCATGCATCAAGTCAGTTGAAACACAACCAATTTTAAGATCTAGATGTGGAGTGTTGCAAAATACGTTGTCTTTCCGGCTCATTCGGTCGCATCTCGCTGGGCTCCAGATCATCTCTCTTCGCTCGAGGTGGTTTTCATGAACAAACTATGACGTCATGAACAAACATCAAGAGGGTTTAAAACAAACTTTGACGTTAGTTTTTCATGGTTTTTCGCATATTTGAGGGTGATAATATCAGGTTATAGCGATGAAAATAGGCCTATTAAAAGCGCAATTTAATTATCGTTCGTTTGGTCCTACTCCCATCTTTGTAGGTGCTTTGGTTCCGGAGGAGTAGAGGTACAAACACGCACGCACATCGTATGATTTTAATTATGCAGACTAGCGGAGTCGCTCGCTTCGCTCGCTCATTCCGCGTCGTCTCGCTGCGCTCAAGAAGACTTCTTGCTGCAACACTTATGATACAGACAGACCTAACACAGAGAAAACAATCAAGCAAATTATAAGACTATAGTATACGATATCCGTTATCTCGGAAGAAGGTCAATATTATTTTTTACGTCCAAAGAGTCAAGGAAAAAGATCAAGCAATTTATCAGAAAAGCCCTGTTTCTGATGACAAACGCTGATTTTCGTTCGCTTCGCTCACTCAATCAGTGCAAACATTTCCTCAGAACCTTGACTGAATCAATGTAACCACCAAGAACCACACATCATTTGTAATTTGTGTTAGTATACACTTTATATGGGTTTTCTTGTTTCCCGTTTCATTTGTAATTTGTGTTAGTATACACTTTATATGGGTTTTCTTGTTTCCCAATTTTAAGAATATTGTTCTTTACGTCCTGCTCAGTACAGATTTTTCAATGGGCGTCTTATCACCTCACTTTCTGATGATCCCTCACTTGGAGAAACATCTGCAGAACGTCAGATTTAATCTCCTAGGAGGGTAAGAGATGAAAGTTGATAGAGCAAAGCGAGCCACACATTCAAAAGGTTTACTTTACGTGGAAATCTCTCTCTTTGCTCGTTCAATCCACGCACCTCCGTGCTACAGAAACACGAATGTTTGACAGCGTTTTAAAACCAAATCAATTGTTTTGATTTTTCCCTGCATCAAGTCAGTTAGTATAAAACCAATTTTAGGATGTATATGTGGTGTGTTGCAAAATACGTCGTCCGTGCATCCTTTTCCAGATCAACTCTCTTTGCTCGAGGAGGTTTTCATGAACAAACTATGACGTCATGAACAAACATGAAGAGGGTTAAAAAAAACTTTGACGTTAGTTTTTCAGGTTCTTTCGCTTATTTGAGGGTGATAATATCAAGTTACAGAGATGAAAATAGGCCTATTAAAAGCGAAATTTAATTATCTTTCGTTTGGTCCTACTCCCATCTCTGTAGGGGCTTTGGTTCCGGAGGAGTAGAGGTACAAACACGCACGCACGCACGCACGCACATCGTATGATTTTAATTATGTAGACTAGTGGAGTCGCTCGCTTCGCTCGCTCATTCCGCGTCGTCTCGCTACGCTTGAGGAGATTTCTTGCTGCAACAATTATGATACAGACAGTTCTTCCACATAAAAAACGATCAAGCAAATTATAAGAGTGTAGATGCGATATCGGTTATCTCGAGAGAAGGTCAATATTATTTTTTTAGGTCCATGGAGACACGCAAAAAGATCAAGCAATTTATCAGAAAAGCGCTGTTTCTGATGACAAACGCTGATTTTTGTTCGCTTCGCTCACTCAATCAGGGCAAACATTTCCTCAGGAACGTGACTGAACCAATGTAAACACCAAGAGCCACACATTACTTGTAATTTGTCTTAGTTTACACTTTATATGGCTTTTCTTGTTTTACTTATTTTAAGAATATTGTTCTTTACGTCCTGCTCAGTACAGATTTTTCCATCACTTCACTTTCTGATGATTCCTCACTTGGAGAAACATCTGCAGCACGTCAGATGTAATCTCCTACGAAGGTGAGAGATGAAAGATTGATAGAGCAAAGCGTGGCACATATTGAAAAGGTTTACTTACTTGGAAATCACTCGCTTTGCTCGTTCAATCCACGCACCTCCATGCTTCAGAAACATGAATGTTTGACACCGTTTTAAAACCAAATTTCCATGCATCAAGTCAATTGATACAAAACCAATTTTAAGATCTGTATGTGGTGTGTTGCAAAATACGTCGTCCGTGCATCCTTTTCCAAATCACCTCTCTTTGCTCGAGGAGGTTTTCTTAAACAAACTATGACGCCATAAACAAACATGAAGAGGGTTAAAAAATACTTTGACGTTATTTTTTCAGGTTCTTTCGCATATTTGAGGGTGATAACATCAAGTTACAGCAATGAAAATAGGCCTATTAAAAGCGAAATTTAATTATCTTTCGTTTGGTCCTACTCCTATCTTTGTAGGTGCTTTGGTTCCAGAGGAGTAGAGGTACAAACACACACGCACGCCGTATGATTTTAAGTATGTAGACTAGCGGAGTCGCTCGCTCATTCCGCGTCGTCTCGCTGCGCTCGAGGAGATTTCTTGCTGCAACACTTACGATACAGACCTTCCACATAAAAAACGATCAAGCAAATTATAAGAGTGTAGTATGTGATATCGGTTATCTCGAGAGAAGGTCAGTATTATTTTTTTACGTCCAAGGAGTCGAGCAAAAAGTTAAGATCAAGCAATTTATCAGAAAAGCACTGTTTCTGATGACAAACGCTGATTTTCGTTCGCTTCGCTCACTCAATCAGCGCAAACACCGTTTTAAAACCAAATCTATTGTTTTGATTTTTCCCTGCATCAAGTCAATTAATACACAACCAATTTTAAGATGTATATGTGGTTTGTTGCGAAATACGTCGTCCGTGCATTCTTTTCCAGTTCAGCTCTCTTCGCTCGAGGTTTTCATGAACAAACTATGACGTCATGAACAATCATCAAGAGGGTTTAAAAAAACTTTGACGTTAGTTTTTCAGGGTTTTTCGCATATTTGAGGGTGATAATATCAAGTTATAGCGATGAAAATAGGCCTATTAAAAGCGCAATTTAATTATCTTTCGTTTGGTCCTACTCCCATCTTTGTAGGTGCTTTGGTTCCGGAGGAGTAGAGGTACAAACACGCACGCACGCACATCATATGATTTTAATGATTTTAATCATGGGCGAATGTAAAGCTTACCTTGGGAGTCGTGTCAACGATGATGGATGTGTGCCGCTGTTTGTATCCCAAGTTGTCGGTTAGTTCGGCAGCTACTGAAGCCACACTATCCAGCGCCCAACACTGGCCGAGCAGAGCTGGTTGCTCGGCTAAACCGTAGGTGAGCAGTCCCTTCATCAGAGTAGCCAACCCCGGATAATTTAACTCGTCGACTTGTTTATCACCGAGATCGTATTTGATATTAGAAAGCAGGAACATGGGCGCATTATTAATAAGACTAGCTACGCCAGCGTCCATGTAAGCCGAGTCATCGTCCTTCAGTAACCTCCCTTTAATCAGGAGGTAACTATTGGCAACGTGCAGAAACAAATCTTGGTTTTCTACGTGTATGCGGATTTCCGAGTTTACATTGTTGAGATTGGTGTCAACAATAGGATTGTATTCGTGGCAAGTGTAAGACTCGACCGATGAATCGTACACCAAAGGTTCGTTGATTTTTCTACTACGCTTATTTTCTGGAAGTTGTTATAAATTTGATGAAAGCTTTATTTCTTGGCGTCAAACCGTTTGTTTTTTTTATTATTATAGTTAAAATTAAGAAAGAGTACTTTGCCTTTTTTTTCCAAACACGAGCATTTTTATCCTTTTTTGATTTTTAGATCTCAAATGAAGACACACCGTGAACATCTCACCGTTTAAATCCAACGGCTCGTTGGTCTGAGACGTGAGCAAACTCTTATGTTTCTGATTAACTTTGTAGTCACCGGAAGGTAAATTAAATTATGAGGGGACTCTATGATTTTGAAACCGGGTGGGGAATTGGGATAAAAGGAGTATAAAGTGGGCCGAGTGTCGTTGTTTAGGTACGAATTGCCTATGATATCAACATGTACGAAAATTGTATTGATGCTCATAATGTCGACGGTATTTTGATTCTCTCGACTTCTCACGTAATTGCCTAAGTCAAACCCCAAGACTGGAGCCAAACTCTTGTCACCCGAAAAAGATCCGTCTGTGATCCGTAATTCGGATCGGTAATTATCAAGTTGGTTCTTAAAGTGTTTAGATTCGGAAGAATCGTAATGGTATCCTTGTTGTGACCATTCACATATATCGCCGACTTGAGAAATTTATTCAAATCTTCGATTTCGTAAGCCCCGGGGGTGACTAACACTTTCAGCCAGGTGGCACCAGCATCGGTCGTGTACTGAATTTCTTTATTTTTCGAGGTGATGTTGTGGATGCTGCTGTACGTGTCGAAATTAAGCAGGGCCAATTCGTAACTTTTTTCAGAGTCTTTGCCGGTGAGAATAATTGAACAAGAATCCATGATATTGCTTTTTTTAAAGTGGGAAGAAAAACAAATTCGAAATCTGGAAGGACCTGACCACGATTGGCTAGTTTATATCAGAGTTTGGTTCAAAACACTCTCCAGTAATAATGACAGTTGATTGTTTAAAGGTTTTTCGATATCACCTAAACTCACCGCCTCACAAAGACTAATATCCTTAATATCACACAAAACACAAACTTAGTAGAAATCCCAGAAGTGATGTCATAACCGGAAGTGACGTCATAACAGGAAGTGACGTCATACAGGTAATGATGTCATAATCTCCGCCCACCAGAAGCCCCACCCACTGGAAGTGACGTCATAGCCGCTTTCATCACATGACCAGAAGTGACGTCCCCACTTTTCATCACGTGATCAGAAGTGGGGGCTATATATATCACCACATCATTGCCATTACCACCACTTTTATCACTCGATCAGAAATGGGGGGCTATTACCACATCATTACCCCCCACTTTGATCACGTGATTGGAAGTGGGGATAAATTATGTGTGTATATGATCTGAAAACGAAAAAAGGTAGTAAAAGGCCCACCCTCCTCCAGATTGACGAAAAACAAAAAAAGGTAGCAAAAGACACTTTTTCACCCTACTCCACATTGTCGAGAACTGGAAGTAACGTCATTCCCCACTTTTCATCACGTGCACCATTTATCCTCACTTTGATCACGTGACCGGAAGTCGGGTACATGTGTGTGTATGACCTAAAAACGAAAAAAGATAGCAAAAGGCACTTTTTTCACCCTCCTACAGATTGACAAAAACTGGAAAAAAGGTAGCAAAATGCACTTTTTCACCCTCCGCCAGATTAACGAAAACCGGAAGTGACGTCATTACCCCCACTTTTTATCACCGAAAGTGCGCCATTTACCACCACTTTGATCACGTGACCGAAAGTGGGGTACGAATGTGTATATGACCTAAAAACGGAAAACTGTAGCAAAAGGGACTTTTTCATTCTCCTCCAGATTGACGAGAACCGGAAAAAAGGTAGCAAAAGGCACTTTTTCACCCTCCTCCAGATTGACGAGAACTGGAAGTAACGTCATTACCCCCACTTTTCATCACACGACTGGAATTGCACCATTTACCCATACTTTTCTTGAGAGTAAATGTATGTATGTGACGTAATATCGCAACACTAGCGGGGAAATGGTTTCAAGTAGGGAAGGGGACTTTATCCAACAACTGTCAGATGCTAAAACAGATTTTGATGTTCCTAAATATATGTTTAGTTTATTTTACGATTAACTTGCTACTAACAACATTTACACAGCTTGATCTAAAGCAAAAATAAAATGTCAATTAAAAAAAAAAGGGTAAGTCTTCCCCCCGTGGCCCCCCCCTCCCTGCGCCACTGATGGTACACATGTGAGAGAGATAGTTCTGTAATTTCCTGGATCCGCTGCATCTCCCTTCTTATAAATGGGACCAACATGTGCAGTTTTCCAAAGTGATGGAATGGTATAAGTGTGCAAGGACAAATTGAAGATCATGGTCAATGGTAAACTTAATTCATGTTTTAGTTCCTTATAGAAATGTGCCGAGAAGCCATTACGCCCAATTGCATGGCTGTTTTCAACTTTCCGAGATTTTGAAAAACGGTGCCCTGAGTAAGGTTAATGTTATTATTTATACTCAGGATTATTTGTGTTAGTCGAGGGCATCTGTGGTACATAACCATTATCAGTCACAAAATTTCCCACAAAGACAGAGTTGAATGCATTGGCCTTATCTACATCGTTTCAGAGAAGTTTAGCATTAACCTTCAAAGGCGTGATTGAACGTACACTACCTGTTTCGAGATCGATACGATTGTAAAACCCGGTCAGTGAACCATCTTTAAGAAGTTTATTTTCGCGTTCAATTTCATGACGCAAAACAATTTTTTTCCACTTCTTTATTTCATGTTATAAGCTTCCTTGGTATGTTGATCGGTAGTGGCTTTTTACTTACGCCTCAGGTTTAGCTCCCTCCATCGCAATTTAGTAATGTAATGTAAAAGACATTCCATATCTCGTTAATATCATTTATACGTGTTAAACACATCTGCCAGTCTATGCTATTCAAAAGAAGCCGGAGGCAATCAAAGTCAATACGAGATTTAGTGGTCTGTTGGGATAGCTCCCTTTCCATAAGATTTAAATGAAAGGTTGCCGTCTGGTGATCACTTTTGCCAAAATGGTCAAGTACTTCCGGATCATACACAATGCGCTCATTATCAACCAGTATTATATCCAGGATCTTGTCACCCCGTGTTGGCTCTTCAACCAGCTGCAGTAGGCCAAGTTCTGAGACCTAAAGAAAATCAGTTGCCTACTGTCAGATGTAGTGTGCTTGTCCCAGTCAATATAGGACGTGTTGAAGTCCCCCAAATAATATTGGGTTTATCATTACTAACATTAACGTTAAGAAAATTACATATATTCAGTATTTCAATTTCGTCTCTACTATCTGGTAAGCAATCTGAGCTGGCCTTTCCCAAAATCAACCAATAAGCCCTCAACATTAACTGGTGATGGATGCACAGAAAAAACAATGGTATTACGTATAAAAATGGCAATGCCACCACCTCTACCTCCTCTAACACGGCAAGCAACATTACAATCAAGGCCCCTGACCAACATCCGATCTGGGACAGTATCATTTAACCAGTTACAAAAACTAGATCATAAATGTCTGATTGTAGCTTATGGTACATTTCTGTAAGCTCATTTTCTATGGACCATTACCTATCTTTTACCATTCACCTTGTCATAATGCTGTTTGTACTAGAGAATAAAGTTAAGGAACCTGATCCTGTGTCGCTACCCACTGCGCAGCCTTCAGCTATATACGATTAGATGGAGTGGGCCGCTTCATCTTTTCTTCTCTTACCTCCATCCACGACATTCGTGCTGTGCGTACTCCTGTCTACAATTCCGTTACAGATGCTTCCTGCTAAAGGTGCACCTTGGGAACCGCTGGCTCGGACAGCACCTTCCCATCATCCACTGCAGAAGATGATCCATCCTGGCCGGGGATAGTGGCCATAGCTGTGGACCGCTTCCTGCCCCTTGGAGAGTGCTGTCTCGGTCCGACTCCTTCGATTCTGAGTCCATTTCTTTCTGGTTCCATGATTCTGGTGGTTCCGCCCATTGATACCGACACTACTTTCCAGATTGCGTGTGGTCAGCCATGTGCAGAATCGGACCTTCTATTCCTTCGTGATGATTTATTTCGGGCCGAAGAACATTATGCTCGTCTCAAGTTTTAGGCAAAGGCCCGGAAGGTATCGGCCAAACAAGCCGCGGTCCGCCAACCTATTAGTCCTCTCGACCTTTCTTCATGGTCTTCCCACCCTTCCGTCACTTTGAAAAGTCTCCAGGAGGAGCCACTCTCTAAGGAGCAGGTCCATGCTCTTATGGATTCCGCAATACGGCGCTTTAAACGAAAAGAACCTGTGTTTCCGGAACCGTCCTCCTATACTAAGGCTTGGGTTGCCTCCGCTGCTAAAAAGGTGCGAACATCGCCCAGAAACGGGCCGGACCCTTCTCACCATGATCACGCTTACCAACTCACCTTTCACCCACCTTCTATGGAGCCAGAGGACCAGCTTTCTATATTCGACGACAATGACCATGTTTCCCATGCTTCAGACGACCCACCCTCTCTTCATGCACATTTCGAGCCGCCCTTCCTGGGCAATCCGGACCCATCTGAGATACCGTTGTCTGATCTTCTAAAGAGTGTAGAAGATATCGTCCCGGACTGTTTCTTTTACAAGCCGTCTCCAGATGCTAAAGAACCTAGCAAAAACCGCGGCCTCTCCACTGGCTTTGGGTCCAGCCTGCGAGATCAGCTTCCCCGTCAATCACCGGTCTTGGGAATCTACCATGCTCCTTACTACGTTGCTTCGTACTGGTGGTGTGTTACTAGGTAATGGTGCTCCCCTCGAACTAGACAGGGACCCACCACCTCCCAGGCCCGGCCATGAAAACTCCTTTTCCGGCCCACGGGTGAGGGTACAGCGAAATCTAGAAACTTCGACACGTATCCACAGTCCGAGTTCCTTACTGCGGACTATAAAATGGATTTTGGGACGTCTCTCTTCCTGCACCTCTGGGCCGTGGTTCCTATCTTCGTGCTTCGTGACAATGACCGCCTCCTTCGTCTAGGTCTTCGTGCGACTTCTCAGGCCGATGTACTAAACACGGCGCCCAATGCTCTCTGTGAATGTTCCACACACTGACATTT
Organism: Lithobius niger; assembly: GCA_023313725.1. Classification (NCBI taxonomy): domain Eukaryota; kingdom Metazoa; phylum Arthropoda; class Chilopoda; order Lithobiomorpha; family Lithobiidae; genus Lithobius; species Lithobius niger. Next base: position 26,913 of record JAHWFP010173062.1, read on the forward strand.
CTCCGTCCCCACTTCCAGTTGGGGGCCATCTTCAATTCTTTGTGCCGGCCTGGCAAACCATTACGTCGACTCTACTATCCTTTCCATCGTTACCCACGGTTTTCTCCCCGAATTTCTGCATCCTCCTCCCTTGTGCAGTCCACCTTGGGAACTAGAACTTCTCCCATCTGCTGCCCTGACCGCAGAAATCTCCGCCCTTCTTGCCAAGCGAGCAATACGGGCTGCTCCCAGTCGATCGGCCAGGTTTCTACAGCAGCATTTTTCTTTGTCCCAAGGAGACGGGGGAACCCACCTCATTTTCAATCTATGGCCACTGAAACGATACATCAAAAATCCCCATTTTCAGATGGAAACAACAGAAACTATTCGTGTTTCTCTCTTATGTTATGATTGGACGATTTCCATATATCTTGCGGACACGTACCTTCACATTCCTCTGCATGCCTCTGTACGGCACCTCTTCCGAGTCCGATTTATTTTCGGCGCCACAGTCTACAAGTTCCTGTGTCTACCATTCGGACTAGATGTGGCCCCACGCATTTTCACTCTCGTGCTTCGGACGGTCCTCGCGCACCTCCTCAGCACGGGATACAGGCCCATGCCTTCCTAAACGATTGGTTGCTTCCTCATCGGGAAGCGGTCTCCCTTATTAGACTTCACTTTATCTCTCCTGTTCCGGTTGGGATTCGGCATAAATTTTCCCGAATCCCGTCTCGCACCTGCACAAACGTTCGTTTTCCTTGGATTATACTTCGACCTCCTGCACGGTATTGTGATGCCATCCTTAGACAGGGACAGACTCGAGCTTCCTAACATCATTCCGGTCCTTTCTTCACTTGCCTCAATACACACTCAAGGATCTCAATTCCCTAATAGGGAGGACCTGGTCCCTTATGGCAGATGGATGGCCCGCCCTCTTCATTACTTTCGTATAGACGAATGAAAAGATCCACGGTCATCCTTTCCTCAGCCTCACACATGAAGTCATTTTCTACACTTCCCATTTGCAACACTGAATTGGTGGATGGACGTCGTCCACCTCACGGAAGCAGTCCCACAAACCTTTGCCAAGCCTTCATCTCTTCATAGACGCTTCCCTTATCGGTTGGGGGGGGGTCCACATTGGCAACCTCACCACGTCTGGTACCTGGTACTCCGACGTCCTAGATCACGTCAATGTCCTCGAGCTTCGTGCAGTTCTCAGCCACTTTCACCACCTTGTTACAGGCCGGGTGGTTCTGGTTCACACCGACAACATGACAGCCATAGCTTACTTTCGAAAGGAGGCGGTACACGATCCCGCTCTCTCCATCTTCTTACATCCGAAATCTTCCAGCTCTGCATCTCCCTTCGGACGTGTCTTCTGCCTCTCCACATCCCTGACAATCGGTATGTCATTGCGAATTCCCTCTCCCGCTGGACTCCTTCACCAGGTGAATGGACTTACACTTCTCGATTTGCAACGCGCTTTTCGAATTATGGGTCGGCCAATGGTCGACCTGTTTCCCACGAGGTTAAGTGCCAGACTTCCCCAATTCGTCAGTCAGGTCCCGGACCCCCATGCCTGGGCTGTGGACGCTCTAACCCTGGACTGGAACCATCTCTTTGCGTACATTTTTCCCCCACCTAAGCTTCTACCTCTGGTCCTCCACAAGGTGGCACGGGCCTACGGCTTGTTCCTCCTAATCGCCCCGGACTGGCCAGCAGCGGCTTGGTTCTCGGCACTGCTAGAACTCCTCATTAACCTGCCTTGGAAACTGCCATCCCTACCACGTCACGTGTTTCAACATTACAGACCATCCGCATCGCCGCCTGGGCCGTTCGCGCCTCGACCACCAAGATCTATGACAGCCACTGGCGACGCTGGTTTCGTTGGTGGATTCTCAACAGGCGAATCCAGTCAGTCCCTCTGTTCCAGACCTCTTGCAATTCCTGAACTTTGTCTTTGACGAAGTTTTCGAGGTTCTACTATCTTAGTATACCGATCGGCTCTCAATGCAGTCTTCATAGCAGCTGGAAATTTTGCGCTTATTGAATTTTCGCATCACTACACTTATTAAATACTTTTCCCGGATTGGGACCTTTCGATTGTCCTTACTGCCCTTCTCACATCTCCATATGAGCCGCTATCCTCCTGTCCTCCGCCTCGCAAGACGGTGTTCCTTGTCACCCTTGCGGCTTGCCTACGTTGCAGTGAACTACAAGCCCTGTCTGCTACGGCCGCCGACTGTTTTTTTTTTTGATAATTATTTCGGTGTCTTGGATAATAATTTCGGCTTTGCCCCGGGTCTTCTTTCGGGCCAAAACACAGAAACCCTGTGAAAGTTCTCACCCCTGTATCATTCTGGTCTTGCCTAATATCCTCGGCGATGATGAAGAGTATTCCCTCTGCCCGGTTCGGCAACTTCGTTTCTACCTCAACTCTTCTTTCCCTTCATTTCTCGGACCGGGGAAAATTCGGCCCGCATGATCTCCACCTGGATCAAGGCGGTGATTCTGCAAGCTTCTCTCTTAAGGTATCCGCATCATGGCCCACGAACTGCGAGTCGTTTCCGCATCCTGGGCCCATTACAGTAATGTCCCCATTTCTGTCATCATGGAAGCTGTCTCCTGGCACAACCCTACGGTCTTCACTTCACATTATTTTTGGGACATGTCAACCCACGCCAATGGACTTTACCGGCTCGGGCCTTTCATTGCTGCCCGATGTATACTGTGACCCCCTTAAGCAAATGATGCTTCGTTGCGAAGTTTATCTTTTTGGGGAACCGCGCGCTACCCTAGGATTGCGCCCTTTGACGAAGTCTGTGGGCCAAAGTTTAAAAATTACAAAATACCAGTGTTACCTGGTTGATTTTGGTTTCTATTGCCTATATGAAAGTATATTACCTTCTTCCTACCCCCCTCCCCTCTTGTCGCCATCAGGGCACTATAGAGGATAAAAAAAAAGAAGCGGCCCGCTCCGTATGAGCTTATATAGCTGGAGGCTGCGCAGTGGGTAGCGACACGGGAGGTTCCTTAACTTTATTCTCTAGTACAAACAGCATTATGAGAAGGAGCATGCTAAAAAATAGGTAATGTTCATTTTCATATAGGCAATAGAAGCCAAAATCAACCAGGTAACACTGGTATTTTGTCATTTTTAAACTTTGGGCGTTAAAAAGATTACAAGATGGACCCTGAATGTCACTATGTTAATTAAACGAATTTGCAGTGAAGTACAATAATTATTACGATTCAGTAAAGTGGGATGGTCATTTTCATAGCATACGTTAGTATGCCCCATTACTTTCTGGTGTTACTCAGATTTTTATCCATATTGGCAGCAGTGAAGGTGTTGAAAATATCTGTGGAAATATCTCGATTTTTCCGAGGAAGGAGGGATGAGAAGAGGAGCTGGAGGAGCGCATTATTTGCTTTCTGAATATGGGCATTAAGTGTGTGTGTGTGTGTGTGTGTGGGGGGGGGGGTCACCTCAGGTGTTTGGTCTTTGGTTTTAAATCTAACCAAGCACCTGAGATGGTGGGGAAATATTCAGACATAAAGGTTGACATGACCTAACCCTGTTTGCTTTTCAAAATTAGATTTACCGTTCGGCTAGCTAAAAGTCTTGTTTCTGCCAGCCGAAACCTTTATCACCTTTATCGGTCTAAATATCCCCCTGTAAAGCACCTTTACTCAAAATTGAACCTGTCGATTCAGCCTTCTTTGCAAAACCAGAAGGATATTTGACACATCTACGTGGATAAAAAGTACTTACACAAACTGTTGCTGATGACTGTGGTGGCTGAATGCCGACCATTCAAATCTCGTTGTAGAAGATACAGCACAACACAAATCGCACTGCACTACGTGAAGAATGCAGTAGTCGCCTGGATTACCTACAAGCCTTCTCCAAATTTATCCTAAAATCCCCGGAGGCTCATGGGCTTTGGAATTTCTATTTGTCGAGTGTTGCAAAGGCGGTGGTGTGCAAGGAATGGCTGCTGCTACCGGGGTCAGAAGTGCCTCGTGTGGTGGTGCCATCCAATTGACGCGTGGTACCGATGTGACAAAGGGACTTTCCCGGGGCGCCCTACCCATTGCCGCCAATCTTGGTTTATGTGTTGGGTCAGGTGCAGGCCTATAGACCACTTCTGCAGGACCTGGGATTGGAATAGCGTTGCTTGCACTTTGTGATGCGGGCCCAAACTGCACGCTTCCTGCTGATGGTCGTGGCTATTCTTTGTGTACTGGTACGTGATGTACTATAACACTCACCAGCAAATCTGGCACCAATCTGTCAGGTGGTTGTTCGTGTTGTAATATTTCCCGACCGCCCTAAAACCCGCCGTGGATTGCCAATGATGCATTATCGATTCAGGTGGTGGTGTAGCACGCATCATTATTTAGTCCTCCACCATCTTTGTGAATTGGCTGTCAGGACTGCCCGTCGTGGCAAAGATGGTTCTCGTGGTTGTACGTAAATATGATTCACATTCTCGGTGCGTACCCTCCGTAAATCTGCTTAAAAACGTGCCTCCCATGGTGACGTACGTCCTGCGCTGGATTCCGATCCATGCTGCTATGTAAAGAAGAAATGAGCAAAACAGGAAAAAAAAGTAGTGGGGTTTGCCTCACTTCACGCCACATGCGGCTACTTCCACAATACTAATTTCTTATCACCTTATCTGTGACGTCACAGATAAGGTGTCGGATGGTGTTAGTGTTAGCGTGACGTAGCATTTTTATAGTGACTCGCACTTTTTTTAATAAATCTCGCGGCAACTCCTTCTCCTCTGAAGGCTAGAGCCAGAAAGAAAGATGGATGCGGGATGTAAGTAATATGTAAGACTATCTCGCTCTCTGATTGGTCGAGAGTCGATCACGTGACCGACGCTCGCGCCGCCAGTCGACGAAAAAATGAGTGGTGGGAATTATTTTTAGTCGTTTAAAATCTACGTGCCTTCTGGTGGTAGGAATTGGAATTAAAATGAAGGTTTATTATTTGCGTAATTAGCTCTTTGATTGGAGCGCTCTACCCTGCGGGCGGATGGTTTAAATGGACTCGCCGGGAGGTTATTAACTTATCGTCTAGACATTCAAAGAGAAAGAAAAAAAAACAAAAGCCTTTTTCTGTCAAATATGTTTATTACATGTTGTAGCAAGAATATCGGAATTTCTTCGTCATAAACATACAACAGGTAAAACAAAAATGATAAAAATATGTTACAAATCTGAATAAAAAACATTGTTGATACACGTTATTGGATTTTTACAATGTATTATCAGGTATGGAATAATGTCCATATGATAAACTCCTAATGCCATCACTTAGTATATATCGTAAGCTGTTAGGCACAGTTTATTCTGTTCTTCGGTCACTAGTTGATGAGTTTTACTCCGAAGAAAATTCATCTTAAAACAATACACATTTTGATTATGCAGTACATCGACGTAATGTCTGTGAGTGACTTCTTGCTTTAACACTCGTCTCTGTATACCTTTTCCAACAAGTTTATTGACTCCCTCGTAAATCAAGGAATACATTTTTGCTTTCAGTAGTGGGGTTTTTGCTTTCTTGCAACATGTTGTGGTACAGTGTTCTTTTCACAATATCAATTCCCTCATCGTCGCTCCCCTCCAGGCAAAATTTTATGAAACAGTGCGGCATTCTAGAAAGAATAAAGAAAATATTAAGAGAATGTTGTATAATCACATTTTAAGTTTATTAATACATTTTACAAAATTGTACACATAACGTTCACGGAAAGCTGTTTTCTTTAATTTGTTAACAATGTAATCAGGAGTAAATCCCTTGGTTCTCATAATTATGTAAAAAATACAATAATGTCCACAGGTAGAAGATGTTGGAGACTGAATTTGAAACTTGTTGCGCCAAATCTTCTTTCCATTCCAATCACTCAAATACTGTAGAATGTGGTAATTATTTTCTAAGTTGAAGCCAAAAGAGTCAAAAAACTCAGAAGTTTTCATTCCATTCTTCATTTTATGCAATCCAATGACAGACCAATGGCTTCCCGATGAACTGCACGTGTCATGGTTGACGACTAGAAAGGATTCTTTTCTATTAATTACAACAGGTAAGTGGTTTGCGGGATATGTTCCCAGGAAATTTGGACATCTACTTCTCAAGATGTCATTGATCTGCTTCGTGTTCATCCTTCCGGGAAAACTTCACGATCAAAAGTAACTTCTAAAACCTTCGGTATCTCGTAATAAATCAAAACGTTAGTCGCTTTTGCGAGAGCAGCATCAAATCTAAGTTCTATTCTGACAACACCTTGTCTGTTGAGTGAAACGTGAGAGCTTGAATTTCCAGCACAACCATCCGGAGTCAGATCGTAAGCAAACATGCAATGTTTTGTAGCAAAATCTGTAATCTTGATGCCATTACCTACGTTTTGAAATGAAGTGTCTAATCCGTGAAATAAATTCATGTAGGCTCGGGTGTAGGTCATGGAACTAAAGTCAGGTTGTAGCGGTTTGTCTATTTGTTCCCCGTCTACAGTGAGTGATAAGTAGTTCAAACCGTGATTTTCAAATATCCAAGGATCTTTTTTGTAAACGCCCGTGTACGTTTCATTGTCAACAAAACAAATCAAAACAAAAGACGGCACCTGTCCTTGAAAAACGTTGTCAATAAATGCTGAAGTCATTCCGCTAGAGACAGTTTGGATTTTAATGTCACTACGAACAAAAGAATATTTTGCACTATTTTCTTGCAGTGTTGTCATATGAGATGCTAGAATGGATGGAGAGGGTCTAACCTTTTTTACAAACAAAGCAGCTGCTTCAATTTGTATTTTTGGTTTCAAAGTACCAGCTGCAGCGTTGGACAACTTGAGCGAAAATTCAAGCTTTGATAAAACGAAACGAAACTTCACATTAACATTGCTCAATAAAAGTTTCGACAAGTTGCAGGCTTCTGTGTGAATTCGTCCCATTAACTCTATACTTTTAGAATTTGCGATAGCAGCTTTCCGGTTGTCAGCAGTATTCCACATGGCAGCTCCCAACTGACAGTCTTTAGCAGCATTAGAGTAACTGAGCAACGTTTGCAGGTAAGCTTTATATCGATAGGTGTCGCTACCTCCAGAAATCAGCTTCCCGTTGAAATAACAGTCCACTTGTGAAAAAAAGAGATTGTAGAAATAGGTTAGTAGGCGTTATGAAAGCGCTCAATGCATCAGTAAGATCTTCTCCAGCGGCGCTTACAACTTTCAGTTTTAAATAAATACATGTTTGCGCCAAGTCCAAATAGTCTGCTGTTCCATCAATCTGAAATTCTATAGTTGAACTAGGCGTTGCAATTGGGTGGTATTCGACATACTGATTGCGTTCTATAGACACTTGTGTTGGTGGAAGGAACTTCAAATATGTCCAATTCTGATTTCAAACACTCACAAGATGTAGGATGAATGAAAGACATTTTTGTTAAAAAATGCTATCTCGAATCACTTTCTTATTTTTCTTCTTCTTCTTTTTAGCTACTGTAACTGTTCGTCGTCTCTTACTAGTATTCCTCTTGGGAGAGTTGCGTCTTCTCTTGCGTCCACTACCAGATTGACTGAACCTAGCCTTAACATCGCCTAATATTTGTTCACCAGTCTCCTGTAACCTATCCTTTGCACTCTGTTTAAAATTTTTACCGGCAATTAAATCTTGTGCGATATTACTTCCGGTTCCTAAAGCTTTGCGTCCTAAATAGTTACCGACTGAACGAACGAAAGGCATAGCATATTTAGATATACTAGAAAAAAGGTTAGCAAGGCCATGACCAGCCTGGAATCTTGCTCCTGAATAAACGTTTAAACCACCTGCTTGTCTTCGATAGTGAGCTGTATAAGGGCAACAGGAAGCCATTGTTTCGTTCACGACCTTTTCCGTCTGATGTGCAAAGTGACAATGGTGTGGCCTTGGGAAGAGAACGGTATTATATCCCCATAGGCGTCGCAAAACTTAATTTCTATTGTTTGCACGTTATGTTGTAACAGCGAATAATAATGGGGAGAAGTAAAAATAACGGACTGACTCGTACCTGACTCTCCTATAACGTTAGTTATTATTAACAATTGGGAGTAACTGTTGCCAACAGGTCTCGGATTTATTAGATTTGTATAAACCCAAATATAATCTGGAAGGTTGTTGTTATCGTGAGGCGAAGGATTAACTGATGTGACGGTTAATTCAGCTCGAGTTTTATAAGAGATGCTTTTATCTAAAACAACTACAACACCTCCCATTGTTGCGAGACTTCCATCATCGCGATAGGGGTAAAGTGGTAATTGATTTGGTTCAAAGCCTAACCTGCGAGCCATACGGTTTCCCATTAATAATCGGATGTACAGATTAGTAGTTGGTCTTATGTCATTATGAATGACGTAACGTTTTATACTGCTATTGTAACTAATTCTAGGTCTTTTTCTCTTTTCGTAATCTGCATCATGAAAAGGATGTTCCTTTCCTTTATAATCTTCAAATTTTGATCTCCTAAACTCTGCTATTTCCTTATTTATCGCTTCTACGAGGTCACTAGTCGTGTCATAGCTGATACCACCGCTGGTGCATTTTAGTTTGTATTCAATGGCTGTAGGCGTCATTATATCTAAATTTAAAACATTTAAGATTACATCGTCCTCGCCAGCTCTCATTACGAATGGTTTATAGTCCATTCTTAAAGGAAACTGCATCTCTACTAAGGCAACCTCGTATTCGTTTGAAAGATGAAGCATTTCTGGGAGATAATTCTTGTAATGAGCCAAAGTGTTATCAGGATAGACATCAAAACTACCATTAGACGGAAGAGTGATGTAGAGATTATCAAGGAGGTCCATCTTGAACGATATCTGTCACCCTACTATTAAATTGTGGACCCCACCCTGCCCATTTAACGTAAAAATGAGTCACGCCTGCTACTTTTTTTTTCCTCAACACACGTTCTATTCTGTAAACATTATCATGTTTTATAATAGGTTGTAATTCATGGCTGTAAAAAGTACCTTTAATGGGTGTAGAATCATAATCCTTTATCGTGTAAACAGGTGTTTTGTAAAGTTTATTTTTAATTTTGCTGGCAATTGTAAATGGTTCACTAGTCCACTTTGGGATGTAGCCTGGTGTAAAAATGTGTCGGATTTTTGGTATGCGCACCAACTGACCTACTTTCAACCATTGCCACCACCATACAAATTTTTATAAGCTTCACGCTCCTTTTTTTTGGTTGTAATTTCGGAAGGTGCTAACTTGATGCTAGTATGAAGAGAATTATTGTACGAATTCACAATCTTACCCAAGACATCTAGATAATTATAAGTACCTGTATAGGTAAACCAGCGAAATATTCGACTTTTCAGCGTTTTTATCACTCGCTCCGCTATACTTGCCTTGATTGAGCGATTATAGGTGTGATACCATTTAATATTAAGAGAGTCGAGTAAGGATCTGACAGCTACAGAAGTGTATTCTGAGCCTTCATCAGAATGCAAGTAAAGTGGTTTCTTGTCTTTAAACACTTTCTTTAAACCGGAAACCATAGCTACTGCTGATTTGTTTTTTAAAGGAACTGCTATGAGATATTTAGTTAACACGTCGATTGCGATCAAAACGTATTGAAAATTGCTATTAAAAGGAGCATATTTTTTTAGGTCAATGAGATCTGACTGCCATATTTGATCTTTTCGATAAGCTATGAAAGGGTTACGTGTAAATTTGTGTCTAATGTCTTTATGTAAAGTGTAAGCCTCTTGAGATTTTAAGAATTCGTTAACTTGCTTTCTACTAAAACCATATTTTTTAGCTTCACCATACAGCCTCTCTTTACCTCCTAATGAGCCTACAGAATTAGGATCGAAGTAGATGTCTTTTAAGGTCCCCATAATCAAAAGTATTGACTGTCATCCAACCAACTCAAATCTTTCTCAGTTGTTTTTTTTGGTTTTGGAAACTTTCTTCTCCGCGATGTTACATGACCTAACAAAGTATTAAGAGATTGCCAACCCGGTAACTTGTTAGCAACACGTTTTGCATGTTTTGTACGCGAGAACAAACCATACACTAAATCTGCGACGTTCGATTTTTTAATAGGGCGACCTTGGAATAATAACTCGCCCTTTTCATTCCAAGAAATGTCACCTTCTGCTAAACGTTCAGCTACTACCGTTCTGTAATTAATAGGAACCGTTTCTACCAATTCATCGATGCTAGGTTTTCTGGCCGATGCACCATCATCCTCAGTGTCTGTAGTCTCAGTCTGTTCTGACACGGTTTGAGGCATTGCAGTCGTTTTTAAAGTTGTAGTTGGAGGATTTACAACGTTGCTAGTAAAACTAACTTGTAAAGGTTCCTTTATTTTAGCCTGATCACGATAATTCAAATACCGTTGCAATATTTGTTGATACAACATAACTTTCTGATGATCGTCAACATTATCTTGTTCTAGAATACTTTTCAATTGTTCATCCAACTCACTAAGAGGTTTTTCAAATGGTCTAACGCCAGGATAGTTCGTTAGCATCATTTTTTTGTACATTATTAGCGTGAAAAAATACTACCTAATAAACTGATTACAGGCGGGATCAGCGCGGTAAGAAAACCTTCACCTTTTAGATTTAAAGTCTTAACCTTTTTTTTTCTGCTGACACGTTTCGTAGCTAGCAATTTTAAAACAGTTTTGTATTTTCTTAACCTATTTTTTTGATTGATACTTAAGGGTATTTTACCTCGTAACACATTCAGACAGCAGCTATTTAAAACATCGAGCACGGTCGGACAGTGAGTGAGTAAGGTTTTTTTCACGGAGCGGTGAACCTTGGACGATGCTAATAGCTCCAGAAGCGGAATGCAATGTTTCACTTGGTTCTTCTTCATTGTTTTATATCGACAATTGGATTCTGGGATAGGATACAACTGCGATAACGAAGTGTGGGGGTCTGTCGTTGAATGGAGGTCTAACAACAAATGAGTGAATGGATTTTGCGTGGCGTCATTATATACCTCGCACAGGAAGTTGGCGCATCCTAACTGCGACCCCAACGTTTTCACCTGAGACTGATTACGTGGAATTTTTATCAGCACAATATAGGTCGAACAAACAGAAATGGTTCTCAAATTTTTATGAAACATATTTTGCACAGGTAAAATACAAAATAGATTCTTATGATGAAAATATTTCACAAATATATCAGTTATTAAACATTTCTGATTCACCAAATCACACATCTTATCATCTATTAAAACGATGGTGGCTTGATCAGAGTCTATACCTTATATCATTGCACGGTCTACTTTTTGAGAGAATACTAATGGTATGCAGCAATTCTGTTTCAAACGGTCGTAGGCTTTTTGCCAAATATAATATATTACGAGACATTGGGTAGGTTTTGGAGTAATCAACTGTTGATTATTTAAAATTAGGTCAACCGCAAATTCCGTCTTCCCCGAATTAGGTTGTCCTGCAACGACCATAGCAGCTGGAAGATGCAACCTACAATCAACGCACTCCATTCTTAAAATAACAACAAAATAACAATTTAACAGTATTTTATACTATTTTTAATCTGCACGCATTTTACGATACCAATTCAAATATGCAATGATAAAAGGGAACTGAGCAGAATATTCAAACAGAAAAGAATCAAATTTAAAGTCAGTATGCAAATATGTTTCACACCATCTAATGATTCAGTTCCTTATGTTGCAATAGTTCGAGCATTTCAGGATCTTTTTTACACATTTTCGTAATCCAACGCTTTCGACTTGTTTCACTGATGAGTGTACAGTATAGTCTGTAGAGAGTTCAGTCAGTTTTAACAAATTCAACACTTTCTCTCGCGATGTTGCACTCTTGAAACGCAAATAAAGCCACAAATGCTCCCCAAGCTGCGATTCGGCATGTGACACTAACTCATATTCGCCACTAAAAAGTGTCATTGTTGTAAAAGATTGTCCTCTCGCAAGCAAATTGTTGGATACGAAACATACTATTCCATAAGCTTCACACGTAGCTTTTTCTGTAAGATCCATCCTACTCTCACAACAGTCTGAAGGCAACTGAATTATTTCGTTTTAAAAACGTTTAAAACACAATAAAAAAATAAATAAAAAACTCACCCGATAACGTGTATCAACATTTTTATGTCATTATTTAACCTTTGTTCCCCATCTCAGATTTCAATTTCGTCACCATGACGTCGATAGCAGGTGCTAATGACCTCAACGTGGAAAATGAGCTTGAATTTAAATTATATTGTTTCCCATCTTCACGTTGGAAAACAATGTATTTCCGGTTATTTTCGATCTGAGGATAGATCAGTATTTGGCCTTGATCTAGTTCTACGTGCATGTCTCCATCGACCACGTTTGTTTGAATAATGTCGAAATTATCTTTGAACATTTTCCATTGTTGCAGCGACAATGGAATACCGTTTTTGGAAGGAAAAAACCTCGACGTTGCTCTAGTGTAGTCTCTTAAAAGAATAAGGATATTTTCTGCGTATATGCCAACATTCAGAAAAGCGTGGTCGGTGACACTTAATGGGAGAGGCATTGTTGGCAAAAGTATGGAAGCCATTTTACTAATAAAAAAAAAAGAAAGAACAAAGTCACATTAGTCTTTATTCTCTTTTTTAAAATCTATCTAATAACATGTAAAAAACAATTGTAAACTTACCTGATTTCAAGTTGAAGACTTGTCTGACACTTTGAACACAAGTTAAACTCTTGAAGACGTGTGAAGCTCTCTTGAAAAGCTTTCCCTTTTTATATGAAACCTATAATCTCCTAAAATCGTGAGATGGCAATAACCGTTTTTGAATGCCATGATCCGACTATGCGACATTTTTCAAGTGAACAGGTTGGTGACCTAACTAAAAACTGTAACATCATGCTTATTTTTGAGGTGTTTGTCCCTGAAAACTGAAATTAGAGATGCGATTGAAAGATCGTTCATCTCCACAGCCTCTTCCTAGTGTCGAACAAGAAAAAATAAAATCGAGATTAAAATGAGTGACGTTGCATTCCACTGGGGAAAGATTTCATCACATCACAACTGACATTGGAAGAGCATGCAACACCATCGAGACAAAAGTAAGTATTCTTTGCACACATTTTATTTAAAGATGTTTATTCTTTAATTTTTACATATAGGAAAAAATTACTACTCTACAAATGAATAATAAATATCAGCTTTTACAATGCTGTGAAAACCATTTGGTTTTCTGAAAAATGTTGGGATTTCATCAACGTTAAAAACCTCTAACCTCTTTCCTTCCTCAACTAAAATTGGCTCACTCAATTTTAGAGTTGCAAAACGCTCAAAAGCTTGTTTTTCTAGCATCATTTCACGGTCACCAAGCATCAATTTAACGAGGAAGTTGGTTCTGGGATCTTCAGAAAATACGATCACTTCCTCTACAGCAATTTTCTTCGTTGTAAAAAAATCATTTTTCCAGCGTTTATTAGCTAAGGCTGGTGTAGTGTTTGTAAAAGTTATTGTTTTCAAATTCTTGGTTTTTTGAGCGTCAACATAACGTTTTGTACAAACATCATTTTCGTCATTTGGATCAGATACTTTAACAATACGTTTCTGATTAGCGTTAAAACAGTTCTGATTCGAATTTAATGGAAGGAAATTCTCACGTGCATAGCTTAGATTGACAGCATCGCCTTCATAAACAGGTGTTCCTAAATTAGCAATGCGTTGCTCCTTCACGTTATAGTCCATATTTTCTTCTGGATCCGGTCGTAAGTAGTCACTTGCTTGAAAAGCTTGAAAAGTATACTTTTGTTCGTGTAAAATATCTTCCTGTGCGTCTAAACGATTGTTCAATTGTTCCTTTAGTCGTCTTAAAGCGGCATAATATTCTTCAGAATTTTCGTTAATCGCCTCATTACAAACAGTAACTGTTTGATTTGACAGTTTTTGAACGAGATCACCCAACTCCCTAACTGTCTGCTCAATGTCAACATTTTCTAAACTTGTAACTTCTTGTTGATCCATTTTCCTGTCTTTGAACTGAACTTGACGACTCATCTCCACGAACAACAAACAACGAATGAGCTTGTCTCAACTCCGCAAAGAGTTTTAAATCATTTTCCTGATCACGTGATTCTTTTTTTATAGATGCTAAACATCTACACAAATCCCGAAACGGGAGAAAATGAGCTGTAAGTAATATAAGATGAAAACTTTTAAATAACATTTTTGTAAATCCCTTTTTAAACAAAAACGATTTTTCCTTCCTTTATTAGCATGCCGATGGTGTCTGCAATAGTAGAAAATTTGACACGATTGATGCGGGTAGCAATAGATAAGTAAGCTACTGCAGATTTAAAAAACATTCTTTAAAAAGTATTGTTCTATTCGCTAATTCTTCGACTTCTTTACAGCGAAAAAAAAAGAAAAAGAAATCGAGATGACGAAGATGGACCGGAGACA
>JAHWFP010173062.1:41749-80251 GCA_023313725.1 Lithobius niger
TGTGGTAATTATTTTCTAAGTTGAAGCCAAAAGAGTCAAAAAACTCAGAAGTTTTCATTCCATTCTTCATTTTATGCAATCCAATGACAGACCAATGGCTTCCCGATGAACTGCACGTGTCATGGTTGACGACTAGAAAGGATTCTTTTCTATTAATTACAACAGGTAAGTGGTTTGCGGGATATGTTCCCAGGAAATTTGGACATCTTCTTCTCAAGATGTCATTGATCTGCTTCGTGTTCATCCTTCCAGGAAAACTTCACGATCAAAAGTAACTTCTAAAACCTTCGGTATCTCGTAATAAATCAAAACGTTAGTCGCTTTTGCGAGAGCAGCATCAAATCTAAGTTCTATTCTGACAACACCTTGTCTGTTGAGTGAAACGTGAGAGCTTGAATTTCCAGCACAACCATCCGGAGTCAGATCGTAAGCAAACATGCAATGTTTTGTAGCAAAATCTGTAATCTTGATGCCATTACCTACGTTTTGAAATGAAGTGTCTAATCCGTGAAATAAATTCATGTAGGCTCGGGTGTAGGTCATGGAACTAAAGTCAGGTTGTAGCGGTTTGTCTATTTGTTCCCCGTCTACAGTGAGTGATAAGTAGTTCAAACCGTGATTTTCAAATATCCAAGGCTCTTTTTTGTAAACGCCCGTGTACGTTTCATTGTCAACAAAACAAATCAAAACAAAAGACGGCACCTGTCCTTGAAAAACGTTGTCAATAAATGCTGAAGTCATTCCGCTAGAGACAGTTTGGATTTTAATGTCACTACGAACAAAAGAATATTTTGCACTATTTTCTTGCAGTGTTGTCATATGAGATGCTAGAATGGATGGAGAGGGTCTAACCTTTTTTACAAACAAAGCAGCTGCTTCAATTTGTATTTTTGGTTTCAAAGTACCAGCTGCAGCGTTGGACAACTTGAGCGAAAATTCAAGCTTTGATAAAACGAAACGAAACTTCACATTAACATTGCTCAATAAAAGTTTCGACAAGTTGCAGGCTTCTGTGTGAATTCGTCCCATTAACTCTATACTTTTAGAATTTGCGATAGCAGCTTTCCGGTTGTCAGCAGTATTCCACATGGCAGCTCCCAACTGACAGTCTTTAGCAGCATTAGAGTAACTGAGCAACGTTTGCAGGTAAGCTTTATATCGATAGGTGTCGCTACCTCCAGAAATCAGCTTCCCGTTGAAATAACAGTCCACTTGTGAAAAAAGAGATTGTAGAAATAGGTTAGTAGGCGTTATGAAAGCGCTCAATGCATCAGTAAGATCTTCTCCAGCGGCGCTTACAACTTTCAGTTTTAAATAAATACATGTTTGCGCCAAGTCCAAATAGTCTGCTGTTCCATCAATCTGAAATTCTATAGTTGAACTAGGCGTTGCAATTGGGCGGTATTCGACATACTGATTGCGTTCTATAGACACTTGTGTTGGTGGAACTTCAAATATGTCCAATTCTGATTTCAAACACTCACAAGATGTAGGATGAATGAAAGACATTTTTGTTAAAAAATGCTATCTCGAACCACTTTCTTATTTTTCTTCTTCTTCTTAGCTACTGTTACTGTTCGTCGTCTCTTACTAGTATTCCTCTTGGGAGAGTTGCATCTTCTCTTGCGTCCACTACCAGATTGACTGAACCTAGCCTTAACATCGTCTAATATTTGTTCACCAGTCTCCTGTAACCTATCCTTTGCACTCTGTTTAAAATTTTTACCGGCAATTAAATCTTGTGCGATATTACTTCCGGTTCCTAAAGCTTTGCGTCCTAAATAGTTACCGACTGAACGAACGAAAGGCATAGCATATTTAGATATACTAGAAAAAAGGTTAGCAAGGCCATGACCAGCCTGGAATCTTGCTCCTGAATAAACGTTTAAACCACCTGCTTGTCTTCGATAGTGAGCTGTATAAGGGCAACAGGAAGCCATTGTTTCGTTCACGACCTTTTCCGTCTGATGTGCAAAGTGACAATGGTGTGGCCTTGGGAAGAGAACGGTATTATATCCCCATAGGCGTCGCAAAACTTAATTTCTATTGTTTGCACGTTATGTTGTAACAGCGAATAATAATGGGGAGAAGTAAAAATAACGGACTGACTCGTACCTGACTCTCCTATAACGTTAGTTATTCTTAACAATTGGGAGTAACTGTTGCCAACAGGTCTCGGATTTATTAGATTTGTATAAACCCAAATATAATCTGGAAGGTTGTTGTTATCGTGAGGCGAAGGATTAACTGATGTGACGGTTAATTCAGCTCGAGTTTTATAAGAGATGCTTTTATCTAAAACAACTACAACACCTCCCATTGTTGCGAGACTTCCATCATCGCGATAGGGGTAAAGTGGTAATTGATTTGGTTCAAAGCCTAACCTGCGAGCCATACGGTTTCCCATTAATAATCGAATGTACAGATTAGTACTTGGTCTTATGTCATTATGAATGACGTAACGTTTTATACTGCTATTGTAACTAATTCTTAATATGGTCCGCCATTAGAAAGCTGCATCATGAAAAGGATGTTCTTTTCCTTTATAATCTTCAAATTTTGATCTCCTAAACTCTGCTATTTCCTTATTTATCGCTTCTACGAGGTCACTAGTCGTGTCATAGCTGATACCACCGCTGGTGCATTTTAGTTTGTATTCAGTGGCTGTAGGCGTCATTATATCTAAATTTAAAACATTTAAGATTACATCGTCCTCGCCAGCTCTCATTACGAATGGTTTATAGTCCATTCTTAAAGGAAACTGCATCTCTACTAAGGCAACCTCGTATTCGTTTGAAAGATGAAGCATTTCTGGGAGATAATTCTTGTAATGAGCCAAAGTGTTATCAGGATAGACATCAAAACTACCATTAGACGGAAGAGTGATGTAGAGATTATCAAGGAGGTCCATCTTGAACGATATCTGTCACCCAACTATTAAATTGTGGACCCCACCCTGCCCATTTAACGTAAAAATGAGTCACGCCTGCTACTTTTTTTTTCCTCAACACACGTTCTATTCTGTAAACATTATCATGTTTTATAATAGGTTGTAATTCATGGCTGTAAAAAGTACTTTTAATGGGTGTAGAATCATAATCCTTTATCGTGTAAACAGGTGTTTTGTAAAGTTTATTTTTAATTTTGCTGGCAATTGTAAATGGTTCACTAGTCCACTTTGGGATGTAGCCTGGTGTAAAAATGTGTCGGATTTTTGGTATGCGCACCAACTGACCTACTTTCAACCATTGCCACCACCATACAAATTTTTATAAGCTTCACGCTCCTTCTTTTTGGTTGTAATTTCGGAAGGTGCTAACTTGATGCTAGTATGAAGAGAATTATTGTACGAATTCACAATCTTACCCAAGACATCTAGATAATTATAAGTACCTGTATAGGTAAACCAGCGAAATATTCGACTTTTCAACGTTTTTATCACTCGCTCCGCTATACTTGCCTTGATTGAGCGATTATAGGTGTGATACCATTTAATATTAAGAGAGTCGAGTAAGGATCTGACAGCTACAGAAGTGTATTCTGAGCCTTCATCAGAATGCAAGTAAAGTGGTTTCTTGTCTTTAAACACTTTCTTTAAACCGGAAACCATAGCTACTGCTGATTTGTTTTTTAAAGGAACTGCTATGAGATATTTAGTTAACACGTCGATTGCGATCAAAACGTATTGAAAATTGCTATTAAAAGGAGCATATTTTTTTAGGTCAATGAGATCTGACTGCCATATTTGATCTTTTCGATAAGCTATGAAAGGGTTACGTGTAAATTTGTGTCTAATGTCTTTATGTAAAGTGTAAGCCTCTTGAGATTTTAAGAATTCGTTAACTTGCTTTCTACTAAAATCATATTTTTTAGCTTCACCATACAGCCTCTCTTTACCTCCTAATGAGCCTACAGAATTAGGATCGAAGTAGATGTCTTTTAAGGTCCCCATAATCAAAAGTATTGACTGTCATCCAACCAACTCAAATCTTTCTCAGTTGTTTTTTTTGGTTTTGGAAACTTTCTTCTCCGCGATGTTACATGACCTAACAAAGTATTAAGAGATTGCCAACCCGGTAACTTGTTAGCAACACGTTTTGCATGTTTTGTACGCGAGAACAAACCATACACTAAATCTGCGACGTTCGATTTTTTAATAGGGCGACCTTGGAATAATAACTCGCCCTTTTCATTCCAAGAAATGTCACCTTCTGCTAAACGTTCAGCTACTACCGTTCTGTAATTAATAGGAACCGTTTCTACCAATTCATCGATGCTAGGTTTTCTGGCCGATGCACCATCATCCTCAGTGTCTGTAGTCTCAGTCTGTTCTGACACGGTTTGAGGCATTGCAGTCGTTTTTAAAGTTGTAGTTGGAGGATTTACAACGTTGCTAGTAAAACTAACTTGTAAAGGTTCCTTTATTTTAGCCTGATCACGATAATTCAAATACCGTTGCAATATTTGTTGATACAACATAACTTTCTGATGATCGTCAACATTATCTTGTTCTAGAATACTTTTCAATTGTTCATCCAACTCACTAAGAGGTTTTTCAAATGGTCTAACGCCAGGATAGTTCGTTAGCATCATTTTTTTGTACATTATTAGCGTGAAAAAATACTACCTAATAAACTGATTACAGGCGGGATCAGCGCGGTAAGAAAACCTTCACCTTTTGGATTTAAAGTCTTAACCTTTTTTTTTCTGCTGACACGTTTCGTAGCTAGCAATTTTAAAACAGTTTTGTATTTTCTTAACCTATTTTTTTGATTGATACTTAAGGGTATTTTACCTCGTAACACATTCAGACAGCAGCTATTTAAAACATCGAGCACGGTCGGACAGTGAGTGAGTAAGGTTTTTTTCACGGAGCGGTGAACCTTGGACGATGCTAATAGCTCCAGAAGCGGAATGCAATGTTTCACTTGGTTCTTCTTCATTGTTTTATATCGACAATTGGATTCTGGGATAGGATACAACTGCGATAACGAAGTGTGGGGTCTGTCGTTGAATGGAGGTCTAACAACAAATGAGTGAATGGATTTTGCGTGGCGTCATTATATACCTCGCACAGGAAGTTGGCGCATCCTAACTGCGACCCCAACGTTTTCACCTGAGACTGATTACGTGGAATTTTTATCAGCACAATATAGGTCGAACAAACAGAAATGGTTCTCAAATTTTTATGAAACATATTTTGCACAGGTAAAATACAAAATAGATTCTTATGATGAAAATATTTCACAAATATATCAGTTATTAAACATTTCTGATTCACCAAATCACACATCTTATCATCTATTAAAACGATGGTGGCTTGATCAGAGTCTATACCTTATATCATTGCACGGTCTACTTTTTGAGAGAATACTAATGGTATGCAGCAATTCTGTTTCAAACGGTCGTAGGCTTTTTGCCAAATATAATATATTACGAGACATTGGGTAGGTTTTGGAGTAATCAACTGTTGATTATTTAAAATTAGGTCAACCGCAAATTCCGTCTTCCCCGAATTAGGTTGTCCTGCAACGACCATAGCAGCTGGAAGATGCAACCTACAATCAACGCACTCCATTCTTAAAATAACAACAAAATAACAATTTAACAGTATTTTATACTATTTTTAATCTGCACGCATTTTACGATACCAATTCAAATATGCAATGATAAAAGGGAACTGAGCAGAATATTCAAACAGAAAAGAATCAAATTTAAAGTCAGTATGCAAATATGTTTCACACCATCTAATGATTCAGTTCCTTATGTTGCAATAGTTCGAGCATTTCAGGATCTTTTTTACACATTTTCGTAATCCAACGCTTTCGACTTGTTTCACTGATGAGTGTACAGTATAGTCTGTAGAGAGTTCAGTCAGTTTTAACAAATTCAACACTTTCTCTCGCGATGTTGCACTCTTGAAACGCAAATAAAGCCACAAATGCTCCCCAAGCTGCGATTCGGCATGTGACACTAACTCATATTCGCCACTAAAAAGTGTCATTGTTGTAAAAGATTGTCCTCTCGCAAGCAAATTGTTGGATACGAAACATACTATTCCATAAGCTTCACACGTAGCTTTTTCTGTAAGATCCATCCTACTCTCACAACAGTCTGAAGGCAACTGAATTATTTCGTTTTAAAAACGTTTAAAACACAATAAAAAAATAAATAAAAAACTCACCCGATAACGTGTATCAACATTTTTATGTCATTATTTAACCTTTGTTCCCCATCTCAGATTTCAATTTCGTCACCATGACGTCGATAGCAGGTGCTAATGACCTCAACGTGGAAAATGAGCTTGAATTTAAATTATATTGTTTCCCATCTTCACGTTGGAAAACAATGTATTTCCGGTTATTTTCGATCTGAGGATAGATCAGTATTTGGCCTTGATCTAGTTCTACGTGCATGTCTCCATCGACCACGTTTGTTTGAATAATGTCGAAATTATCTTTGAACATTTTCCATTGTTGCAGCGACAATGGAATACCGTTTTTGGAAGGAAAAAACCTCGACGTTGCTCTAGTGTAGTCTCTTAAAAGAATAAGGATATTTTCTGCGTATATGCCAACATTCAGAAAAGCGTGGTCGGTGACACTTAATGGGAGAGACATTGTTGGCAAAAGTATGGAAGCCATTTTACTAATAAAAAAAAAAAGAAAGAACAAAGTCACATTAGTCTTTATTTTCTTTTTTAAAATCTATCTAATAACATGTAAAAAACAATTGTAAACTTACCTGATTTCAAGTTGAAGACTTGTCTGACACTTTGAACACAAGTTAAACTCTTGAAGACGTGTGAAGCTCTCTTGAAAAGCTTTCCCTTTTTATATGAAACCTATAATCTCCTAAAATCGTGAGATGGCAATAACCGTTTTTGAATGCCATGATCCGACTATGCGACATTTTTCAAGTGAACAGGTTGGTGACCTAACTAAAAACTGTAACATCATGCTTATTTTTGAGGTGTTTGTCCCTGAAAACTGAAATTAGAGATGCGATTGAAAGATCGTTCATCTCCACAGCCTCTTCCTAGTGTCGAACAAGAAAAAATAAAATCGAGATTAAAATGAGTGACGTTGCATTCCACTGGGGAAAGATTTCATCACATCACAACTGACATTGGAAGAGCATGCAACACCATCGAGACAAAAGTAAGTATTCTTTGCACACATTTTATTTAAAGATGTTTATTCTTTAATTTTTACATATAGGAAAAAATTACTACTCTACAAATGAATAATAAATATCAGCTTTTACAATGCTGTGAAAACCATTTGGTTTTCTGAAAAATGTTGGGATTTCATCAACGTTAAAAACCTCTAACCTCTTTCCTTCCTCAACTAAAATTGGCTCACTCAATTTTAGAGTTGCAAAACGCTCAAAAGCTTGTTTTTCTAGCATCATTTCACGGTCACCAAGCATCAATTTAACGAGGAAGTTGGTTCTGGGATCTTCAGAAAATACGATCACTTCCTCTACAGCAATTTTCTTCGTTGTAAAAAAATCATTTTTCCAGCGTTTATTAGCTAAGGCTGGTGTAGTGTTTGTAAAAGTTATTGTTTTCAAATTCTTGGTTTTTTGAGCGTCAACATAACGTTTTGTACAAACATCATTTTCGTCATTTGGATCAGATACTTTAACAATACGTTTCTGATTAGCGTTAAAACAGTTCTGATTCGAATTTAATGGAAGGAAATTCTCACGTGCATAGCTTAGATTGACAGCATCGCCTTCATAAACAGGTGTTCCTAAATTAGCAATGCGTTGCTCCTTCACGTTATAGTCCATATTTTCTTCTGGATCCGGTCGTAAGTAGTCACTTGCTTGAAAAGCTTGAAAAGTATACTTTTGTTCGTGTAAAATATCTTCATGTGCGTCTAAACGATTGTTCAATTGTTCCTTTAGTCGTCTTAAAGCGGCATAATATTCTTCAGAATTTTCGTTAATCGCCTCATTACAAACAGTAACTGTTTGATTTTACAGTTTTTGAACGAGATCACCCAACTCCCTAACTGTCTGCTCAATGTCAACATTTTCTAAACTTGTAACTTCTTGTTGATCCATTTTCCTGTCTTTGAACTGAACTTGACGACTCATCTCCACGAACAACAAACAACGAATGAGCTTGTCTCAACTCCGCAAAGAGTTTTAAATCATTTTCCTGATCACGTGATTCTTTTTTTATAGATGCTAAACATCTACACAAATCCCGAAACGGGAGAAAATGAGCTGTAAGTAATATAAGATGAAAACTTTTAAATAACATTTTTGTAAATCCCTTTTTAAACAAAAACGATTTTTCCTTCCTTTATTAGCATGCCGATGGTGTCTGCAATAGTAGAAAATTTGACACGATTGATGCGGGTAGCAATAGATAAGTAAGCTACTGCAGATTTAAAAAACATTCTTTAAAAAGTATTGTTCTATTCGCTAATTCTTCGACTTCTTTACAGCGAAAAAAAAAGAACAAGAAATCGAGATGACGAAGATGGACCGGAGACAAAAAAAAAAAGAAAATTAAT
This sequence comes from Lithobius niger, assembly GCA_023313725.1. Classification (NCBI taxonomy): domain Eukaryota; kingdom Metazoa; phylum Arthropoda; class Chilopoda; order Lithobiomorpha; family Lithobiidae; genus Lithobius; species Lithobius niger. The sequence goes on from JAHWFP010173062.1 coordinate 50,281, forward strand.
GTAAAAAAATTTAAATAAATGTAAAGAAAACGTCTACTTTCGTATCTATTAAATATTCTTTTACATACGTACTATTAGAAACCACAATAGCTTGACCAGGTTCGATAAGTATGTCTGTCTTTGGAATTTCTTCCATTGTTTTCAAGTAACTTGGTTTGTGGAACGTAAATGGATTCCTTCCAAAATCCACTCTAACCATTAAATCGACATTTTCTTTTTCACAAAACAAGGAAATTCTCGTCAGCTTTGCTTTTCGTGTCATAACAAAACTAGCATCTCGAGCAAAAACAGACCAGGGTTGATTAAGCTGCGCATTAAAATTGAATGACACAAATAAATTATTTGTGAAATCGACATACTGTTTATTAGCTGCATCGTTGGATTCAATAGGTTGTGAGAGGTTCTTTATTATTTTGTTTTTGGAGTCGAAGGCATTACGTTGGCTATTTAATGAAAGACAATTTTGTTTGCACCACGATAAGGTGGTGACGTCACTAGAGTGGAGAGCTGGAGCCACATTCGTTATTCTTTTACCATTAGCTAAATACTGAGGATCACCGCTTGAATCCGTCTGTAGTGCACGTCTTTTTAAGTTTGTAACTTCTTCTTCAAGTAAACTATTACTAAGGGAAGCCTCCATTATTCTCGTTTCAAAAGTATTTTCAAGTTCATTCTTGGTATCCAGCACATACTGTCTTATCTCCCCGCTCGTATTGCCAACCATATCAAATAGCAGGTTTATGACCGAAGTTGTGAATGTCTGTATACAGTCGCTTAACCTCGTAATTGCCGTCTCATTAAGACGGACATTAAGTGCACGGTCTGACATTTTTGAAGCGAATGGACTCTTGAGTTGGAACGCGTAACTTTAGTATCAGCGAAAAATTTTTATTTTTATTTTTGTTTACCACTATCAATTTACACTACACTTCTTCCTTCTTCTTCTTCTCAACACGTTGCGTCATTATTTATTTTTTCGTTGTTATCTTGATAACTGCAACTAGATAGCTAGCTCTTAAAAGATGGCGAATGCACAGGGTTGCAGTCTTTACAGTATAATGTTGACAAAAAATGCCTTCGCATATCTGAGGTTGAAAGTAGATCAATTTTTGGCACAATTGATGATGTGATCATTTTTAAAATACGTATCACAACAGCAGGATCTACTTTTTCCTTAAAACGAATGAACCAGTAAAGCTCAATGTCAGAACTACCGACACAATATGACTCAATCGAATATACATCCGCATAGTAAGGTATTGTACTTACAAATATTTCTTTAGTGAGTCTAGTTTTACCATATTCTAAGACAACACCGTAAACATCGCTCGATCCCATATGTAGTATTTTTAAAGTATCTTCCCAAGAAGGTTTAACACACGAACTTGAAGGTTTCATATAAACAAACGAACTTGAGAGAAAATCAGTTTGTGTAGCAGCATCCATGTCTAGCGTTGAAATAGTAGGATTTTTAAAAGAAATATTACTTCATCTTCGAACTTAAGTTTTGTACCATTCAGAAAGAGAGTTTCTTCACGTCTTATAGAGGAAAGGAACGCTTGCCTAAGATAATTTTTCTTCTATCACACGATTTTCTCGCACATTCGCAGTAATAACAAGTCGCATCGGGGTAGAGCACACATAATTCGAGCAGGTCATCGCTAATGTTTCCTCTCGGAAATGCTTGTACAAAGGGACAATGTGGACTCCACCTCTTGTGATCTATCATGAGGTTATCTTGCGGTACAAAATCACCCAAGCGAAAGTTGCAATAAGCACACATCACTAAGTCGTTCATTTTAAACTTGCCGTCGTCTTCTTTCCCACATCTATAAAATCCAGACTCAGCCAATTTTTGTGCTGTCAAATTATCAACGTGTGACCACCTACCAACAAAAGTTGTTTCACGGTCTGAAGGTGAATAAAGACGTCCTTCCCTTAAAAATGTTCGTTCCATTCTAAATGATGCTGTGACAGCTTACTATTCTCTTTGAATGTCTAGACGATAAGTTAATAACCTCCCGACGAGTCCATTTTACCATCCGCCCGGAGGGTAGAGCGCTCCAATCAAAGAGCTAATTACGCAAATAATAAACCTTCATTTTAATTCCAATTCCTACCACCAGAAGGCGCGTAGATTTTAAACGACTAAAAATAATTCCCACCACTCATTTTTTCGTCGACTGGCGGCGCGAGCGTCGGTCACGTGATCGACTCTCGACCAATCAGAGAGCGAGATAGTCTTACATATTACTTACATCCCGCATCCATCTTTCTTTCTGGCTCTAGCCTTCAGAGGAGAAGGAGTTGCCGCGAGATTTATTAAAAAAAGTGCGAGTCACTATAAAAATGCTACGTCACGCTAACACTAACACCATCCGACACCTTATCTGTGACGTCACAGATAAGGTGATAAGAAATTAGTATTGTGGAAGTAGCCGCATGTGGCGTGAAGTGAGGCAAACCCCACTACTAAAAAAAAAGAGAAAAAATTTACGCACAAAGTTCGAGTTGATACTCACCCACAGTGCTGACACTTACAGTTGCCAACTTTGTTCCTAACTCTGCCAAAAGCAAATGTCTCCCTCTGCCTGAAAGGTCAGTCTTTAAAGGGGTTGGCTTGCAGGTGGTAAAACTTCTATAGAAATCAAGCATTTGTTTCTCAGAATCCCTCTTCCAAAAATTGGGAAATATCAATATCCTGTTGCCACTGACCCTTACATCTGGAGGGGTTGCTTTCCCGTTATCCTCATTTCCAAACTTACACACCACAAGGGTGGTTTAAACGAAATTGGCTGCAAAGTGGTTTTTCTGGTGCCCCCCACCTCACTCGCTTGATCAGGGCAGACTGAGGGAGAGGAGTTAGCGACCTTCATTGGAATGCCAACAAACCACACGTCTGCCCATCCCTTGGTCTTAAGTTGTAGGATGGTTGAGGTGTGGGGGTAGGAGTTTTATTGCAGGGTGCTTGTTGCCACTGGCAACTGGCTGCTGTACTGTTGGGCTTTCGTGTCAGTTTTGACAGTAGTTGGCTCATAAAATTTTCGTAAGTCACCTTCTATTCTATCTATCTTGCAGTCCTTAAATATATGTTGCAACCCCACTATGCCCGGTTCAAAGAAGAACGCCAGAAAGGATGGTGATTTCAGCGTTAATTCCAGGGCCGCGCGGTCTGTCCTTAGGAGATGTTATCCAATGGTTCAAGGATGCTCTAGTCAGAGTTTCTAGCAGAGTGGCACACTTCAGGAAGAGTTCTAACTGGTTGGGGACTACCTCCTAGAGTGAGACTGAAGGGGGCTGCAAGGCCTTAATTTAGGCAATCTTTAATCTTAAGTAATTGAAAGATTTTCTTTGGTTATTAACAACCAACTGCTTTGAAAATAGCGTCCACATCAGAGTGTCACCAGATTATGTCGGAAGTACTGCGGTATGGTGGTGTTGGGGCGCAGTAATCCGGCGCACGTATGCGCGACTGCGCATCAGAGGCTCGGCGTCCCAGTTTCCGTTTGAGGCCTTTAGGTCGGGGAGCAACTGGGCAGGCGGCTCCGTAAGTGCAGGAGCACTTTGGTGCAGAGTGTGAAGATCCTGGACCTTGATTTATAGGCAGCGCACTAAGTGTTATGTCGCGTCTCCAATATGCAACACTACGGTTTAAAAAGAGGCCATGCAGATAGAGATGGTAGTGAGCATGTGGAAGTACAAAGAAGTACGTGGATACGGTTGATTGTAGTCCAGAACCTCTTATTGCTTCTTTGGAGACTTGGGGCAATCGTCTAACATCGCTTTCTCCCTTCCTCTCTTTCCTTCCTTCCGTAATAAACTCGTAATCGAATTAGTCCAAGCTTAAGTCTTACAGCAATCTTCTTTGAGAATCGTACACTGTAGGACAATGCTGCATTCGTTGGCTTAGACTCTGTCCCAATATAACTGCCTAGACAGTAAACAAGTAACTGTAAGGCACAGCATAAAAGATTAGGCCAAACGGTAATAATATGGTGCACGATATAGCGCCTTTAGTTAAGTACGTTGGATAGAACAATGGCTGGCTCATCTACAATGAACGTGTTTCATGCTTCGTCCGAAGGCTTTAAAGTAGAGGCGGCATTGTTACCGACTACCAACAAAGTTTTAAACGCTAGCACAGGGTTTGCATAAAATAGTTGCGTAATTTAAAAATGTAATTTACTAGAAAAATGCGGTTCCTCCAAGGAGGGCAAAAGGGAGTTTATAGGCAGGGAAATTACTGCAAAAAGAAAATATACAGATATTATTTCCCACAGATTATTTGCACTTCACTGTCATTTCTTTCAGTTTTCAAAAACTTTTTCATACAAATTATCTATGTGATAAACAACACGAAACGATACCTGTGTCCAGATCTTTAAGCTGGTAAGCTACTGGGCTAAGATTTTTATCAATCTCGTAATTACCAACATAAATTGGTGCCATCTTCTTCATGAAATAGCGTGCTTTATCACTTCTGTGTTGATTTTGTATGTAAACTTTTGTTCCAACCTCAAACTCCTTACCATTTTATATTTATCTGCTTTCGCAGCACGATGAAGTTTAGCTGCCTGCCGTTTGCGCACTGCTCTCCTAACTATTGCTCGCATACGTGATGCTAACTTTAAGATGTGTAAAGGGTAGTTAACCTCATCCGTTTGCATTTTCCCGACAGGGGCCTCGGGCATTCGTGAAACCCGTTACCGAATCGGTTGTTGAATCAGTAGCTGTCTCAAATGTAAATCTCAATTTCTATGACCTACCTTTTCATCCTGTACATAAATTGCTAGCATTTTCGTTAACTCTTTCACCCAGCGTACAGCTAAGCTAGATTTAGGTGAATATATGGACAGGAACCTAGCTTTTATACGCCATCGCATGCATGAATTCTTCATTATCTGCCCCCTCAAGTTGTTGGATATTTCTGCTGGCACGCCATGTCGTGAGAAAAACCTCATCAATTAAGTGCTTTTGCTATAGTTTCAGCTTCAGCGTTTCTTAGCGGAATTTATTCAACCCAATGACTCAACTTGTCAAGCACCACTAGGATAAAAGTATAGCCATTTATACTCCGTATCAATGGGCCTTTTAGGTCAAAAACAATACGTTCCCAAGCTTCCTTCTCTGAAACTATCATCGTTTTAGCCTTTTTACGCGTTTGCTGCAGTTTATGGACTTGACAGACCCTGCAAGTCCTAACGTGGTTTGAAATCAACTTTAAAGCATTTAACCATATGTATAAGTAGAATATGTTTTTAATCGTTTTGTAAACACCCATGTGGGGGACCTATGAACGTATCGTGCACTGAATGATTTTCTTTTGCAGCGAACGGGGCACCAGAATTTTCAAATTCGGCACATCAATCATCTTTATTCACATCCACATAAATAATTCCGTCACTCATAATCGACTTTGGTTCGTATTTCAACACAAATCTATGAACTGAAGGCAAATCATACCTGATTTCCTTCGTTTCTCCTTGTAAAGCTAACATTAATGCCAACGTGTATATGTCTTTTAACGTTTTTGCTCTGATCTGATCAAGTGTCACTTGCTCAACATCGATCTGGTTACATAAACAATCGTTGTTGAAAACAACAATTTTGATCAGTTCGTTCATCCATAGCTGGTATCAAGATTGGTAACGCCACAAGCAACTTCGCTAACCGTCCCGTCGGTGAGCTTACTTTCAATAAAATCAAAAGTGCCCTATGGACGCAAAAAAATTGTTATGATGCCACCTTCATTGTATCTACGCCATTTCGTACTGCCCATATAATACTCATCAATTCTTTTTCTCTATTAGAAAATCTCTGTTCTGCAACTGTCATGGGCCTAGAGATTATATCAATGGTTTTCTTCTCTTTAGTGAAAGGGTCGACTTGATATAAAATCGCTCCAGCCCCATTGAAGGATGCGTCTGCCATAATTATCCTAGGCTGATTATAAACAGGTGCTGCCAACTAGGGAACGTCTACCAACATTTTCTTGATTTTCTGGTAAGCTTGTTCCTGCTTCGCCGCCCAGAAAAATTTGGGGGTTTTACCTTTTAGCACCGCAAAAAGAGGTGCTGCAATCACCGCGCCATCATAAATCTCCGGAAAAAACCCGCCAAACCGAGAAATTTCCGAACCTCATTAATGCTTTTGGAACGTGGCCAATTCTTCCAATATTTCCTTCTAACTAGAATTCGGTAAAACTCCATCGCTTGTAACTTTATAACCTAACAGGGTTATCTCCTTCTTACAAAAGTCTGTCTTTATGTTTATTTTAAATCCTTCAGACCTAAAATCGTTAAGGTGTCTTTGGTCGCCATTAAATGCAATCGGAATTCCTGAGACATAATCGAGATATTATCAAATACTCTGAACGTTCAGATAATGTAGAGGAGCTAGCATTCGTAAAACTGAGGAACAGCATGCTGCCGTAACTGTAATGCCTTAAACTTTGAAACTGGATAGGGCTTTAACGCAATTGGTGGTTGATCGCCAACGTCAATATTGAAAACTGGGCTTATCAAACCAATTCTCGAACTGAAAACAAACCTATATTTCATTAATACTTTAAACAACTGTTCTTTTTCGTCTTCTGTTAAAACGTCGCTCTCATTTACTTTATTACGAATGTCTTGTTCTGAGGCACAAAACTCGTCTGATTCTATTGGTGTAGCAGTTGCCTGGGACTGATGGACTTCGTTCGTCTGGCTTTGTTTCAGATTGCGCAACGAACAGTAATCCTTCCACTGATCTTGATGGAAAATACAATCCAGCCGGTTATTCTAGCCGGAATTACATCATTCACAACTACTCAGATTTTTTCTTTTAAATCCACTGAAGGCTGGGGTCCCAGGTAGAAACTGGAACTCCCAACATGCTGGCATTCTAAAAGATTTCTTGTTGAAAAATGGGTTTTTCTTCTTGGTGGATAAATGGACAGCCGACTTCGTCGTCACATCCCATTTTAATCAAGTCATCTTTTAGTGAAAGATTTATGTAGGACATTGTGCTGCCGCTATCCAGTATGGCATCTGCATATTCTATCCCGAATTTAAGTGAAAAATAGGCACACGGTGCTGGTGTAGGCTCAATAAGATCGCCTAGACAATTTCGGTTAGGAATTGGTCAGTTTTGGAAAGAAGATACGCTATTTCCAATCTCACCGACTAAAACTGGATGGCTCTTGGGTTTTTTGGTACGAATTTGTGTGCATCAGAATCCAGTTCAATTTCCTGAACTTGTGCAACAGTGTTTCTATTTGGAGGATAACCATTTCTAAAGTTACCAACATTTGAAACTCCAGCTTGGAATGGATTAGCCTGCCTCCTTTGAATCATATTTTCCAAGAAAAGACCTTGCATTTTAAAATCTATCAAGGAAGTGAATTGTCTTGACATCATAGGCATGTGAAAAGTCGAATTCAGTGTTTCCAAAATAGCCTCAATTTGATCAAAATCACTGATTCTAGCACCTGTGTTTTGTAAAATATCTGTGCATTTATTAAATGCTTGAAACGGGTTCATTTGCCAAAAACCAGTCAACAGCATCCCCTGTTAACCATGACGGAACAGTTAGGTGGATACATAATTTCTCATCAACCTTTCTAACTTTAAAATTCTTTCCAGGATTTGTACCTCCCAATAAAAAAATTAACTACTGAATCCAGTTTAGCACTCAAATCTAAGATGTAGCGTCAGTAGAATTACTAGCTGAAGTAGATTGGCTAAAATAGTTGGTCCAGGCAAGGGTGCAGAATATTTTGGAACACTGTGTCATTTGGTCATGTCTGAACTTGTCCAGAGGGATCAGTCCATGTTAGGGTCACTGGAATTAGGTGCTGCTGTTGCAAATTAGCAGTAGTTGTTACTGAAGCTACACAAGTAGGAGGAAAAGGAGGTGGAAAAGGCAAATTCACATTTGAAGGGGCACCTGGCGCAAATGGCACATCTGTAACCCTAGCATTACTTGTAACAGGTGAAAATAATTGTCCAACATTTGGTAAAATCACTGTAGGGCTTGACACGCTAACATTTAGGCCTGCTGTCGTAGTATTTAGACTCAAATTAGGTGTCACCTGGACATTAGGGCTAGCTGGAGGATACTGAGCTGCTAATCTTGATGGGGTAACCCCTAATGGTGATTGCACAACTGGTGAAAGAATAGGGGTAGTCATCCTAGCTGCCTGTTACTTTCTATGCCTAGACCTCTTCCTTATCTTACTAGGGTCCCAACTTAAATTCCAAGAGTCAGGGTCTAAATCTAGCTTAGATCTAGTAGACCTTGACGTATAATAGGAAAATACTGAAAGTCACTTCAAGGCTAAAATTCAGTAGCCTACACAATCGGGAAAATTCTCAGTTGGTAAAAGGAAGGGTAATATAGATTTCGGTACTCCATATTACCCTTGGTAAAAGTCACAAGGCACTAGCCTACATAGGCCCACACAAAATCTTCCAACCAATAAATAAAAAGAAGCACTGACTGATTCAAATTATTTTCCACTGCAATACAAAACTTATTGCTATCTCTAAACACAGTTCACAATACTCACAACTACTCAGGTTGTCTCTTGGTCAACTCTTGAAGGCTGGGTCCCAGGTGAAAAATAGAACACTCAAGATGGCTGCTGGCATTTCAAAAGGGCTTCTTGGTGGAAAAATGGGTCCTTTCCTAGATGAAAAATTGACAGCCGATGCACCACTTGTGCAACCCCACTATGCGCGGTTCGAGGAAAAACGCCAGAAAGGTTGGTGATTTCAGGGTTTATTCCAGGGTCACGTGGTCTGTCCATAGGAGATGTTGTCCAGTGGTTCAAGGATGATCTAGTCAGGGCTTCTAGCAGAGTGGCACACTTCAGGAAGAGTTCTAGCTGGTTAGGGGACTAACTCCCAGAGTAAGGCAGAAGGGGGCTGCAAGGCCTCAAGTTCCTAGAGTTGCAGCCAGTACCTACCACCGGTGGTGCAAGGTACTTCCTGTACTACATCCTGGTATCCCATGAGCCATCTCTGCCAGCAACTACCCATAGGGACAGGCAAGGCCAGAGCCGCCCTGACCACTGATCTCGAGGGACTGGACCATACATCAAAGTACATACCATAACTGGAATACATTAATAAAGATACAGAGTATACAGACTACATAGCGTAGAGCCATATCATCAAGATGGTGGGGTCCACTAAGGGCCTAGATTAAGGAATAGGAGGAAGCTGTGGAAATCGTCGTTGCAATATGTATTTACACTTTGACGTTTGTAGACAGAAACTGGGCCGGAAAATTGTGGTGACAACGACTTGCTGATCTTTTTTGGTGAAGAACTCAGTTTGTGTGTCTTCCTTAGCACCATTTCTCCTTCAACAACTTTGGCTGATCTACATTTCTTATTATAGTACGTTTCATGGCATTGCCATGATTTTAGCATGTACGTAACTTCTTCGCGTAGCTCTTCTTTATCCTTAGTTCTTGGTTTCTTTCTGTTAGCAGGGCTCACGTCGTTGGCTGTCGTCAAGTTGTCAATGTCTGCTGACCAAGGATACGACAGGTTTTTGCCCAACACAATTTCGCTAGGCGTGTACTGGCTTGATTCCAACCTAGCTGTACATGAGCAAACCCATTCTGCTCCAATTTGCTTGCCCATTCTGAATGTATACTAAAGTAGGCCCAGAGCATGCTATTGATGGATTTGTTAAAAATTTCAGTAGTGTCGGACTGTGGGTGGTAGCTACAAGTATGGTCTGATTTGATGCCGTGGGAGTCCAGTAATTTTTGCCATCCTACAAGTGAAAAATTGCAGCGTGATCCGTAAGTATTCTGGAGGGCACCCCTCCAACGCGAAATCCACCATTTTACTACTTTGGACATTTGGCGAAATTTCACCGTCCTCAGAGGGAAGCGTTCAACCCAGCCAGAATGTTCTGGAATGTCAGCCAGAATGTTACAAGAATGTGCTTGAAAGCACCTGCTGATGCTGGCAAGGGACCTATGAAGTCCATGCTGATTCGTACGAACAGCTTTGGTGGAGGCCTCATGACTTGTAAAAGACCTGCAGATTTGGTATTCGGGGCTTTGCATGTTTGAGACATACCACATGCCCGGATGAAGTCACACTGTCTTTCGCATATGAAACCGTGTGAGATGTTCTTGCAAGCGATGAAGGGTTTTGAACAGAGCCATGTGTTCTAGTAATGCAGCGTGCTTTAAACTGTGGGGCACATAGGCTTTGTATGACAGTGTGCCGTCCACCTGGTCACGAATATCACGAAACTGGAAGGTTTTTGTCAGTAGTCTTTGGCGTAGTAGAAAGTGCCCGGGCTTTGGTCCCAGTTTGGTGACACTGCCACCGTTGCTGTGTAGTCGCTTTATATACTTCTGGGCCATGGAGTCTGCTTGTTGTGCCTCCTGAAATTCGGTAAGAGAGGGCAGATTGCTGTCACCCAAGTCTATCTTCTTTTCTTCCTCTCTACAGTATCAGTCTGGTCGTTCCCGTCGTAGCAGGTGTCTGCCAGCTTGGTTTCCTCATGCATTCGAGATAAATAGTCTGCCATCTCATTTTCTACACCTTTATGCCATTTCAATGTGTAGTTTAGGCCTTCGAGTTGCATAATCCATCTTGCTAAATGGCCGGAAGGATTGTCATCTTGCGCAGGGTTCTAAGTCCGACATGGTCTGTATGAAGTTCAAATTCTGAGATCTCAATGTAGGGCTTGAACTTGTTTACTGCATACACCACCACAAGCATCTCTTGCCGAGCCATAGAGTATTGTTTCTCTGCCAGTGACAGCCGTCTCTCTGCAAACGTTCACCAGTTTAAGACCCACTCCGGGCACATGCTGACTCAGTATACAGCCTAAGCTTGATTTAGATGCGTTGCAGGAAATGGTGAATTTGCTGGATAGATCACGCAGTTTGAGATCACAATCAATTAGACCAGCCTTTATTGTTGCACAGCATTTTTGCACTCGTCTGGCCAATTCCATTTGTTGTCTTTTTTGAGGAGGTCAAATAATGACAATGCTAAGGAATGGTACGATGGCAAAAATTGCCTATAAAGGCAAAAAGTCCAACTTGACATCGAAACTCTTTGATGCACTTGGGGTCTGGAAAATCTTGGATTGTCTTGACTGCAGTCAACTGTCCTGGTTTGATGATACGGCCGAGGTACGAAATTTCTTAAGTACAAAATTGTACTTTATGCAAATTAGCAGTGAAGCCAGCATTCCCAGGCATGTTAGCACATCATGTAGTGTAAAGAAGATCAGCACTTTTTCACTTTTTTCTTCTTTGTAACTGCAAAACCAGTGAATATAGTGTTCCTGTTGCCATTTCACTAAAAACAAACATTTCTTCGTCTGTTTGCACCACATTACAGCCCGAATTTCCCCTACAATTCTGCAGGAACACAAGCTTCTGTGAGAGCATTCGGTTGTATCTAGAGCTAGACACACGCTAGTGTTGCGCCAAGTTAGGCAACAAACATCACGTAAATTCAGTTGTCAAGGTTGTAAACTAGTGTAGCGTGACGCCATAGCGTCAAGTGTCTTATATCCTGAAAAAAAATATCCTGAAGCAGAGTTGGTCACATTTCAGGTACTTAAATAAAAATAATAATGCGGTACAAAAGCTTAAATTGTCCCACCTGACAAAATTTAACTTGTGTAGGAACACCAGCTAAGCTGCTTTGAATGCAAAATCTTACCCTCAATAACGTTGCAAATGTGTAACTATCTAGCTAGCTAATTCTAGTCTACTCATCTCCATGTTAATTTCCATAGGGTGATTAATCATCGATACCGAGATAACGGGAAGGCTTCCAGCTATAAAATTGGACGAATGGGTGCAGTACAATACGAACTGCATACCTTTGATGGTTTGGAGCCAGGGAATGGTGTGGGAGGGCGCGTTAGTATGAATATATTGTTATAACCATTGTTAGTATTGTCGGCATCGTTTCTCATTGGACAGCCAAAGTTCGGACAATGACAACGTGTGTACTGACGTGTGTGCCTAGACACACACTAGTGTGTCACAATAAATCTAAACAACGTTGCCAAAGAAATTGTATTCACGTCCATTTCACGAAAAATAAAAAAACTGTAAAAACAAAGCAAAATAAACAAAGCCAAAAACTGGTAAAGGGGCCACCAACTTGAGAGTGGTTCGGCCCTTCAAAGGAGTGATAGCAACATGCCAAAACTAACGAAATAAAACAAATTACAACATAATTAAAACCAAACCAAAAACCTATAAAGAGGTGACTAAGTTGAGAATGGTTCGGCCTCTAGGCAAAAGGTAGTAGCAAAGTGTTCAAAACCAATTTCTTGTTGACGTGGCACTTTTAATACACATCTGCACGGTAGTGGAGTTGAAGATAATACAATTTTTAAAAAATGAGTGATATCATATCAAAAACCAAAACTGGTAAAAGGGGCTGCCAAGTTCCGAATGGTTCGGCCCTTCAAAGGAGTGATATCAACACACCAACACATTCACCAACTTAATCACACCAAATACTTTGGACGTTATATGAAAACTTGAACATGGCTACCGAAAATAGCAATGTTCTAGTTTTCATTTACCCTTCGAACTATTAAGCGGTGTGATTAGCTTGGCGAATGTTTTGGTGTGTTGATATCACTCCTTTGAAGGGCCGAACGATTCGGAACTTGGCGGCCCCATTTACCAGTTTTGGTTTTTGATATGATTAATTTAACTTGCCCAAGTCTAGTCAACTACCATTTCACAAACGCCCGTAATTTTTATTTTCACGCTAGAAAGCAGAATGGAAAATCTACTGTTGCGAATGTATATTCTCAATCACAACTGGCTTCTATGAAACCTTCTATTAATCAGTCATTGTAATAACACTGTTAATTACACTCAGCAATTAATTTAAACTCGAGGCTTTTCACTTTTTACTACAAGTTATACTTATTTTACACCTTCTGTCTTTAGCCTTGTTTTCTTCAAATGCACCTTAGTCACCTGTCAATCAAGTTGCTCCAAGCGACTTTCTCCACCCAGTTCTTATTGTTGTCAAGGCCTTCACCCAATTACAGGTGGCTAGCTCTTCTCTGCGTCAGTGGAGAGGGGATGAGAATCCAACCAGCAGGTATATGTAACTGACCCATGCAAATAATTGGATAGCATAGCTCACACCAAACACCACAGGTTTTATGCCAGTTGGGAGTTCAAGATGTCCTTCTGCAGCACCAAAGCCGTGCTGGTCAGATAGTAACTAATCTTAGTCAGGGACCAAGAGTTTTTCGTTTAGTCCTTTATTCTAAATTTTAGCATAAAATTTAAATCTAATTGTGGCAATTTTAATGGGGAATTTGGCATTTAGTTTCTTAAGCGCGCCCCCCCCCCCCATTAATGAAAAAGGAACATAACTCTCCGTTATATTTTAACAGTTTCCCTCGACGACAGATGTGGCGCGTGTACACTATTAAGCTCCTTTTATAGTGTTCGGTCCGAATGGTTCTTCACTCCCGCCACAAAGCTGTCAAGCCGCTGGCCCTAATTTTTGATGTCATAGAGAACGCGTATACTCTCTGACGTAGGCACTTCTCGTGGCCACGTGCCTTTGCCGCTTGTGGCCCTAGAGAATGGACTGTTGACTAGCCACTATATATCCTTTATTAGTATTATTAGTAATAGCTAGTACATGCATAACTATTTTACAATTTGCATAAATGTAAACTGCATACACAGCACCAGCGTAAACAAAGGCTAACTTGTAATCATAGATTATAAGGTCTGCTGCGTGCGAACAATGCATTGTGTATTATGTATATCTCAATTGAAATTGTACAACATGAGCGATGCGATTTAATCTCTAGACGCAACGCATTGCGGAGATGTCTCTTGGTCAGTGCTTCCACTTCAAGGGAATTTTCCGGAGTTTTCCCCTTTTAAGGGAAAAAATATTAAACAGGGAAAAAATGGGGAAATTCTGTGTTTTATTTACAAGTTGCAATTTTCTCTAGTAACTCACAATATTCTATCCATACCCATCTTTTAGAAACTTCCGCTCTAACAAATGCGTGTTAACGTTTTAAACCCTTACCCAACTGTTTATTTCTCGTCTGACGCTGCTTTATTAAGTACCGAATCCTGTAGAGGACATACCAAAAAAAAAATTAGGTTTGTTATCTCGACATAACCAATTCGTTATCTCGAGATAACAATATATTACTACTTCTGGTACTACTTCCGTAAGATCGCAGAAACGGAAATTCGTTTTGTCGAGATAACGAATTGGTTATGTCAAGATAACAAATATAGTTTGTTATCTCGACATAACCAATTCGTTATCTCGACATAACGAATTTCCGTTTCTGCGATCTTATGGGAAGTAGTACCGGAAATAGTAACAGAAGTAGTCATATATTAGTTTGTTATCTCGAGATAACGAATTGGTTATGTCGAGATAACAAACCTAATTTTTTTTTGGTATCTCCTGTACAGGGCTCCGTAATAAGGCTAATATCACAAAAAATTAGGGAATACAATTTTGTGTTTAAAGCTAAAATGGTAGTAGATGTAAGGCTTAAGGGAGAAAAATATTTGTTGCCGTAACAATGAAATTAAAAGTAAGGTTGGTCGGTAGGCACATTTACAGTGACACCTTGTTTGCATCCACAATAAAGGCTAAAACCGAAAGACATAACTAGTTCTAGGACGATAGTTCTAATAAAATAAGTAGTCTTTTGAATGTTATTTTCAGTATGCATCAGGGGTGGCATTCTTGTGCCATTAAAACGAACTTATTTTTTTTTTTAATTAGGAAATGTTTAAAAATTAGTGGTGTAATGAAAGGAAATTACATACGGGAAGTAAGAAAGGGAAATTTTCATTTACACAGGGAAAAAAGGAAATTTCTTCTTTACTCAGGGAAATTCTGTAAGTTAGAAGTGGAAGCACTGCTCTTCTGTTTCCGCCTTCCCGCATTTTCAACCACGTAATATGTTTCATCAAAGTAAATGTTCTTCGCAATCCACTGCATCTGCGTCTAAATTCCAAAAAAATTAATCCATCGTCCAGGATTGTCTGTTGAGTGTTGAGCTTCAGAGAAATGGCCGACGCCAAACACTAATCCATCTCTCTTTGACACCGAATCGGGAAAACGAGAATTGGATGAACAATTAAGTCAATCCAGTGGATATCTCAAGAAAGACAAGAAATTAAGACTGATGAATACGTTGCTAGATTTCTTATTGACAATCAGTTCGTGTATTTTGTTGGCTTTGTTTTGGTAGTGAAAGTAAACAGGGATGACTGACATTCAGTAGGAGGCATTTTAGCACTTTTATTATTAAAAAAAAAACAGTTTGGTGCTTGAGCCTTCATACGTTTGTAGTGCGGAGTGACAGTTATTAAATTATTTTGTCTTCAAAGCTAAAATATCATGTAAGGCTTAAGGGAGAAAAAATATTTATTGCCGTAACAATGAAATTAAAAGTAAGGGTCGGCAGGAACATATACCTCTGTTTCTGTACAGTGACACCTTGTTTGCATCCACAATAAAGGCTAAAACTGAAAGTCACAAATTAGGCTAGCCTATATACAGTACTAAAATCAGGGTAGGGAGGAAACGGTAAGGTCTATCATAGGTAATTGTTTGGAAACCTTACTTTTCACGCTATCGACTTAATTCACCTACCTATCAATTCCTTTCGTCGTTAGGGTTCCGAAAATCATAACGAAAACGTGCGCAAACGTTTTTTTATTTTTAAAAAATTATTAAAAAACGCTAAAACGCTACGCACAACAAGCTAGAAGCGGCAGTCATTCTACGCGATGATTCGGCAAGTAGAAAACCTGATTTTGACCAGAATGTTACTAAACGAAAATTATCTCTTTCCTAGGCAGACGGTGATATTTGTGGCCGGATTTACAGTCTGCAGGGGCGCGCGCTTTGCGCGCTTTATCATATACATCGAGAATTGATGTAATCAGAAATAGTATGACGCAGGCATTTGTGAAACAAGGAACAAATTATGCTACTTCCTTGTTTCACAAATGCTTGCGTCATACTTTTTCTGATTACACCAATTCTCGATGTATATAATCAGGCGCGAAGCGCGCCCCTGCGGTCTGTGATTCCGGCCGCAAATATCGATATACATCAACCAATTTTTTGTCTGCTTCAGCCATTTCGCCTGCTACCGGAACTAAATAATTTCCGTATATGCAGGGGCGCGGAATCAGGTTTTCTTGTTGCCCCTCCACCTTGCAGCATCGCGATGGCGGAACGACAGTTGTGCATAGCGTCTTAGCGTGTTTTAATAATTTTTAAAAAAAATAAAAAGCGTCTGCGCACGTTTTCGTTATGATTTTCGGAACCCTAATGACGAAAGGAATCGATAGGTAGGTGAATTAAGTCGATAGCGTGAAAAGTAAGGTTTCCAAACAATTACCCTATCATAGGGGCATAAACTCAGTGTTGGGGGTTAGTCGTTTCCGGGGCGAGGGGTAATCGTCTAACTGGAAAATCGCGTAATTGGAAGAACGTTTACCGTACAACAGTATAACGGAAAGTCGTTTAACACGAAATTCGTATAATGGAAAATCGTCTAATGTCCCTGCCTGCCGCGCTCGCTGCGGCTATACATATAACATCAGAAACCGCAGGTATATTATTGTCCAGTTAGACGTTTATCCATTATACGATTATCCATTATACAATATTCCATTTAGATGATTTTCCAGATATTTTATTTATGCAGATATTAGACAATCATCCCATTACACGATTTTCCCGCTAGATCTGAAGACTTTTTTTTCATCTCCAGTCTTCGAGTGTCAGGGTCGATTTTGTCATCCCACAAGTTAAGCCCTTAGCTGGTCGGTTACTGTAACTGAATCTTTTGATCTGCATAAATTACTATAAATAGGTAAATTATCCCATCATTATTTGTATGTAGTATTATTTATAGTGTATGTATGGTACAGACAAAGCTGAATTATGCAAAAGTGAATCAGCTACCCATAGCTCTAGTCAGCAGTGCGTCATTGTGGAGAGAAGGGCACAAAGGGAAGCAAGCCTTCCCCCCCCCCCCCCCCCCCCGACCAGAGTTAACGAGTAAAATATAGTAAATGACAAATAAGATTTTATTGCAATTGAAGAATGTGACGGCTTCCAGGATTCCCTCAAAATGTTCGACTAAAGGATTTCAGGTACAATTATGATGCACTGTTATTTGGAGTCCGTTTACAAGTACTTTTGGAGTACATTTACGATAAAGCCAGCAAGCAAAACAATATTTGTAAATGCCATCCCTATTTAATCAGAAGAAGGGCACTTTCTGTATGTTCGTGGGGGGGGGGGGGGGAGAATAAATTGGCTCTGTACAATTGAATGAAATTTTATTTGGATTTAAAGAAACACCCGTCTTAGCATGAGAAGAATGCAGTGAATCCCAGTGTGCGGCCATTTAGACGAAAAAATTCCACATGTCATCATGATCTCCACGGTACCGATGAAGTATCTCTCCCTAAATTTGCTGATGATATCAGACTTTACAAATTCCTTCAGGACTCTACAAATCACAGTACTCTTTGCAATGCAGTTGAAGATGTGGAGGACTTGTGCGAAAACTGGCAGCTACCAATTTCCATTAATAAATGTAACGTTCTACATCTGGGCAGGAGATATCAGCATTTGAGTTATTCTATTAAAAATAACTGCCTTGATAGTGTCAGTACTGTTGAGGATTTGGGAGTTATTCTTTCTCTTGACCTTAAGGTCTCCCACCACATATACACCATTGTGAACTCTGCCAGAATTCGTGCTATTATGATTAGGCGCTGCTTCAAATCACAGGATGCTTTCATGCTTGTGAAAGCTTTCGACCTATCTTGGAATATGGCTCGCCCATTTGGTCCCCGCACTTGCTGAAAGATATCAACCGTCTTGAATCGGTACAGCGGCGTTTTAACTAAGCTGATCCCTGGCATGTACAATAAGAGGAACGCCTATTGGACCTCAATTTTCCTTCACTTGAATTGCTTTGACTCGTTATTGATCTTGCTTTGACCTACTCCCCCCTCCACAACTTATATGATGTCGACCCAAATCGATACTTTTCAATTTGTGGCTGTGAACGGGCAAGATGTCACTCATTGAAACTAATGGTTAATATAAGCAAGTCCGATTGCCGGAAATATTTTTTCTGTAACCATGCTGTTAACTGCTGGAATCGACTACCCTCAAACGTTGTATCGGCTCCGTCGGTCAATGTTTTCAAAATAGTTTGACAAATTAGATCTAACCGAGTATTTGTGTTTAAGCGGGTAATGGGCAATGGGCCTACCAACTGCTGCCGTCCAGCTTATATTATATTATACATACATATATATATATATATATATTTTTTTTTTTTTTTTTATACAATTTTAATATAGTACCATTAATCAGTATCGTTTTTATTCTGAGCTGGGTATAAATAGACTACCGAGTCTCGTCTTAAGCCCATTACATTTAAATGCTATGCTCTTAACATTATTGTTCTACACTGGTAGTTTTAATCATTTTTTTAATGATGTTTTATGGAGCTTTTATTATTACTTTTTTGCTTGCTTATTTAATTAAAAAAAATTCTTTATTAGTGATAGTTTGAGACAATTGTCCATCTCGCCTATGCTGCCTTTCCTACACGTCTGGCGATGCCATCGGTGGTCTTTGTGTCCCTGGTAGGTCTTTGTGTCCCTGGTAGGTCCCTGGTGGTAAGGCAGTCGTGACCCTACCCGCCCTACCTATTCCAATTCATTTGGCCATGCTATTTTTAAACTTGTTTATGTTTAAATTGTACGCATGTTTTTAATTTTTGCTTTTACACTTTACTAATCCCATTCATTACTCTGTCGTACCTTCCCCTCTTGCTTTTTATCTTCATATATTTACTACTGTACCCTATTTAGGCTGGCAGTCAGCGACCCCCTGGGTCCTTGCCAGTCCTGTTGCTCCAGCAACAAAATTATTATTATTTTTATTATAAATTGACAAATGCGACAATTATGTTTCAAAGACTTTTGGACTAATTGACAAGTGCAATAAACTACGTTTCTAGTAAATGACATACAATTGAGGAAAATTGACAGTGCAACCAATTTATGTTATCAATATGTTGACATGTGACTATCAAAGTGACAAACGAAATCAGTTCTGTTCATGGTGCAGTTCAATGCTTAAATCTGAACCGAATATGAATACACACAAACAAGATGAAAATCTTGTGGTATTAAAGGTTGTATTAAAGTGGTATTAAAGATGTGTTGTAACTGTTGTCGAATGTCTCAAGGTTTTTTAGACTTACAAATATGTTGCAACTGATGTCTAAGGTGAAAATGAAATAAGTGAGTGAAACATGCAATTAAACATGCAACTAAAATGAAAATGTGGTATTAAGTTGACAATCTTGTGGTATTCAGGACATACAGAAAGTGTTGTAACTGCTGTCCATGGTTCATACAGACAGTGTTGTAACTGTTGTCTGGCGTTATGAAACCAGAGTAAGCATGAAATGTTTTCTTACCTCCTTATGCACTCAGTCACCCCCCCCCCCCCCTTTTCAGATATAAGTAGCGCATGACCTCAGAATAAGTACCCTTGGAAGAAGACACCAAGAAGACAACAGCAGACAGTTGACGATTACACGAGCAGAAAAGGTGACCCTTTTCTGCTAATTCGCAGAAGAAATTATCCTTCCCTGGAGAGCGTTCTTCAAACTAAAGTTAGATTTCAAAACGCGAAGATAAGTTAAGCTCAGGGACATGCAGCCGAGCCATGCTTAGGGACTGCTGGGTTGTTACTCCGACATTACTAAACCTAAAGAAAAACATAGTGGAGTTACGTTTCCTCAGCGGCTAGGCAGATAATAGCTGACACTAACCATGCGAAGGCACATATTCACTGACGTTCTTTATACAAGGACTAAATTAAACTTAAGGTCCAGCACGTTGTTTCATTAGGAAGCAGCCATACCATTGATAGCAAGGACGATTGTTAAGGGTTTAAGTTAGGTTAATTAGCCTAAGCTCCCGATATATTGGTATCGGTATCGGATCGGTAACAGTATCTGCATGATAAGACCATCCGATATTCATTATTATTAAATAATCAAAGGTTATCATTAATTAATAGCATCGTCCATTCGGCCAATAGCACTAATTAATTAAGAACATGAATCACTAATAACAGTGTTTGGCTCAACACTTCTAGCCCAGCGCACAGCAATATCCTAGTGTGCTTTGGCTAGAAGCTAGCCTTGAGTTATCCGGATTCCTCCTTTATAACTCAGTGGTCCTGGACAGGCTGTGGAACCTTCCATCCCCCTGTTCCCACCTGACAGCATCTGCTCATGCTGGTCAGCACCAGTTCAGAACAGCCTCACTCAACCTGGTTAGAACCAGTGGGGATTAGAGCCCTTCAGACAATAGAAACCAGCCCCCACTCTGGGTATAAATAAGAGCTCCCCTCAGAATTAAAGAGACTTGGATTCCAACTTGACACTGACAGGCTGCCAGTCACTGAGCCCCTAAACCCAGAATCTTCAGTTGCAGAAGTTAAGTGTAAATTGAAGACTGAGACTTCGAACAGTCAGAATAATTGTAAGAATTGCAATAGTGAGTACAGTTGTTGAATTACTAGAGTATAGGCCTAACACTGGCAAGGTCGCACTAACGTTACCAGAGTTTTGAACCTCAACCCCTTTAAGTTAAAGAGTGCCTTAAATGGGAATTGAAGAGGGAAAATAAACACCCACTAACACTAACCGATTTGACTTGAATAAACTTACGTTCGTTAACCAAGGTAAATCTGTGTGGTCTCCCTTACTTGCATGCCAATTGTGTGATTATTGTTTATTGCTGCAGTTATTGTTTAGCCGGCCGGTGTAGAGCAAAGAATTCTACACACAATAAATCATCGACTAAATCCCAACAAGTGGATCTACGACAGATTTATGTAACGACAGAAATGGAGAGTAGTGTGTAAACACAGGTAAAATTTAAAAGTAAAAAAGCCGTTGTCACATTTTGCTGGCCTCCCTCTCAAAGAATAAATCTGGTCAGTGGAAAAAAACCCTAGTGCCTAATTCACTTCCATCGCAATCTAATCTTGATAAGGTGCAGTTGAAATCTCGGGCACTTTATAAATAATTGATATGAGCAAGAAAGGGGAAACTAGCAGAAGGAGAAAAGCGAACATTGTTAGTAAGTGTCATGTGTGTAAATATATTGGCATTTGGCTTAATCCTTTAATTTATACCGATATATCGGTAACCGGTATCGGTATCTACCGATACTCCATCAATTACCGATCCTTACTCCCTTTAATCCGACTTGTATTATACAACGTTCATTTGGCTATTAAATAATTAAAATAACTTAGATTCGCTAAGCATCCCTGCTTAGCTCAGTTCAGCCTCAGCCTTGCACATCAGGCCAGCTGCCAAGTATCAGCTATCCAGATACTTCTTATAGATCAGAGCATTACCTCATTGCTAATATTAGAACTAGTCCGGGTTCGAGCCCCAACTTGTTCAGCTCCACCTTTACTATTGGAACAGTTAGCTGGTTGGGTATATAAGGGCCGGCTGCTAAAGCAGCTGGTCTCACTCCAGCCCAACACACCAGCAGAGAGGTTGCCTGCCACTGAGCTCCTGACTCTAGGATCTGACAACAGTTATGAGCTAAGTAGAACTCTGATTATTGAATTGAATTCATGCTGAACTTAGGAAAGTTAGCCTAGCTCATTTTGACTAAGGTCCAGGCCTAACTTTGGCAAGGACGCCCCAGTAACGATAATAGCATTAGCTAAGAGTGCTTTAACTTGGGATAAGAGGGAACCAACTAAACCCTAACCCATCACCTTTGACTTTGAATAAATCAAGTTTAATTAAACCAGAAACAACTTGTGTGGTCTCCCTTCTTTTGCTTGCCATTGTTGTGATATTGTGTGATATTTGTTGCTGTTAATAATTAATCGGCCGGTGTAAGCTGTTTAGCTTACACACTGGAAACCCGCCACTTTTCCAATAATCAGGGGAAAGTGCGAGGTTTACAATGGTGTCAGGAGTGGGATTTGAACCCACGCCCAATTCATTTGTTAGCAGCAGATATCACGTCTTGAAAAACAAAAAGTTGAACAAAAAAAAAAATAAAAAAATAAAAAAATAAATAAATAGTAAATAAAAGGCAAGCGAAAGGGGACCTAATTGTGTGAAAAAAAAAGTGTACACTGAATAACAAGGTCGCATATTGGCTATTGACATACTAAGCCATAGAAATAATAATAGGCTAACAATTTTTTAAAAAAAAATTGTTGTTGTTGCTTGAGCACGATTTTTTTTTTGTGTGTGGTTTTATTGTATAAGCCATGGTTAAGACTAGAAAATCTGCTTCTAGCGGTGGTTTAGTCAGAATTCCTGTGTCTAGGAATAAGCTAAAACACTCGACTAGGGGAAGGCTTATTAAAGCAAACCCTCGTTTAATTGAATCTGAAAATCTAAATGTTGTTTCTCAGACTGGGTTACGGTCCTTATCTCGGCAAGGACGAGTGCGGAAACGCACGCCATCAGTTGCACGTAGAGTACCGGCACGCGAGCAAGCCAGGTGCCGTAGTAAAGCCAAGGTCACGAGCCAGCGCTCACGCAGCTCTTCTCACGAGCAAGCACAGGTGGATTCCGATCATGAATCAGCTGTTCACTCTAGCGATAGATCAGCCAGTGTTTCGCCAGATAGGCGTAGTGATAATGGTTTTGTTTCCTCTCGTCATAATTCCCATCATAATTTTAATAATGAAAGGCCTGTTAATATTCCTTTTGTTTTGGCTCGTGACATGCCTAGACACGATGAGCAGTTTGTTTGCTCTCGTGCCTTGCGTAGCGATGCTGGTCGCAGTCGTCATTCATTCCGAGAAACGATGACGTCATCACCCATTCATACGCCACCGGAAACCCCTTTGGTTGGCAGTGGGTCAACAGGTCCAGACTCGCTTCGTGCAGAGCGTGATCGTTTACAACACATAAACGATAGTCACGTTGAAGCTTTGCGTACTATAGTGGACAGTTTGCAAACTAGACAAATAAATAATTGTGGTAACAATGGTAATAATAACAGCACTCGTCTTTGGGAGGACGTACGAAACGCTAAGAAAAATTTAACTGCTTTTTCTGGCGAAGGTGGTACCGATGTTTTCACATTTTTGCTCCTGACAGATAATCTTAGGAAAATTGATAAAAATCTTCCCGACTGTGAATTGATAGCAGCCGCTACAAACAGGTGTAAAGGAAGAGCTGTCAGATTTTTAGCAACAAGCTCGATCGCTTCTAAGCAAACCAACTGGGCTTCCTTTAAGTCAATTTTAATAGAAAGGTTTGGTGCTGGAGGTAAAGAGGTAACTAGAACTAATTTTCACAGAGCTAGAATGTTGCCTGGTGAAGACATTGAAAACTTCGCAGATAGGTTGGAAATAATGGCAGCCGAAATTTGGATGGTTCAGCCATCTGATGATGATTTTGAAAGAGCACTTAAGGAAAGATCACGTGACGAAGGGTTGCGTTGTACTTTTCGAGCAGCTATGCCCGACATTTTGGAAACTTATTTAGCAACTATTTGTCCTAAAACATGGGAGGACATGTTACATAAGACTTTGAAGCGCCAAACAGAGATTAATGAAAGGAATCATTACGGCCGAAATCAACAGCCTGCTAAAGTTTCGTCTGATGTAATTTCGCCTCTCGACAAAACAGCGACAGTGGCAGCAGCAGACCTAGCCAAGGTTTTACAGGAACTCGAACGTAAAAATAAGGAAATTAAAAATATTAGGCTTCGTGATTCGTTAGGAGAAGCCAGGGTTTCCGCAGTACAGCAGGAACACACGGAACAACGCAGTTGCTTCAGGTGTTTCGGCAGGTTTCACGTCAGCAATAACTGTAAAACTGCAGACAGTAAATTGGAAGCAGTTAAGGCCGCAAACGCAAAACGTTTGGCTGCCGAAGGAAAACCAATTCCACGCAGAAGTACCTCTAACACGAAATATACCGGGAATACTCGCCGAGGAAATAATAATATTGGCACTAGAGACAATTCGCAACTGAATTTGGCCCAATATAATCGTCAGCGTACAACTAACAGCAGCGCAAGCCCCAATCAAGTTCAAGTCGCTCAGCAGCCACAGCAGTCAAAAAACTAGTCGACAGTTCGAAGGGAAACAGGTACTTCGAGCTGGCCGGCTATTCTAACGCAAATGAAATTCCGACTTGCGCTATGAATACTGTAAATCCTGACTATAATACAGAAGAACAATCATCAATTAGAGAAGAAACAAACGTTTTATTTAAAAAGACAAGACTTCATTCTATACTCGACGCCGCAGGCCTACTTCTCGATTTGTATTCAAAAGTAGACTGGCACCAGCAGAAATTAGCGCTCAAAGACAGAACGCTTACCTTGCCCAGGCTTGCAGCTTATTTTGGTGCTATTCCAGAAAAATATGTGGCCCCATCTCTGAACGCCAACGCTCATCTGGAAAACACTTTCAAAAGTATCCTGACAGAAGTTAACACTGCTTATAATTTGTCTTGTGATTCAGCCATTCTAATTTTATTTGAAGACGGTGCTGACTCTACTAACTTTCACTCTGAATTGTCACGAGTAAAGACTAACAATCCGATCGTTTTGGAATTGATCGGCGAGGAACGATTAATCGAGTTCCGTAGCGTCTCTGACTCTAACGAGCGCAAGTCTCATCTGCTTTCAGCAGGCGAAACAATTTTGATTTCAGACAAAAATCAATCGGAATGGAAGCTACGCATTCCTTTGTTGGCTAGAATTACGGCACCAACAATATGTTTAATATATTGGGATAATACGTCAAACCCAACCATCATCACGGAGCAGAAACGTGCAACCCGACAAGCGAAGCGCAAAGTCTTGCTCGCTCGGGAAACACAGCAACAGGTCGTAGCGACGCCGCACCAACTCCATCCGGCGGCTGGAATTGACACTAATGGTCTGACAGACATGCTGGCTCACGTCTCGTTGGCAAACACAGACGACGCATCGGAGCAAGCTTTGGTAAATTGCTTAGGCTATAACGCCAAAGCGGCGCACCCAAGACCTCACCTAATTTTTAAATTTGGACATTTGAGCAAATTAGGATTATTGGACTCAGGGGCAGGGATTTCCTTAATTGAAGCATCCACAGCTGAAGAATTGTTAAAAGATTATCACATTAAGTGCAGCGTAGCTACTACACAGACACCTACAGCTTTAATAGGCGTTGGTGGTACTAAGATATCAGTAAACCGAATTTTGACCACGGAAATAAGTAAATGTGGATTTTCTAGGGAACAAGAATTTAGAATCGTTCCTAATGGAAGTTTTGGGGCTATCCACATTTTATTGGGTTATGATTTCTTATCACAACAACCCGATTTATTAAAACTAAACTGTCCAGACCAGATTTTGGAAATCGGTAAGCTAAAATTTAGGCTTTCACCATCTCCATTTGATGCCTGGGAGGCTTATAATCAAAATAGAGAAATTATAAATTTCGAACAGTATGATGTTTCATACGAACACACAGCAACAATCAATGTTTCGTCCGACGCAGACACAGCCGAAAATCCACAGTCTCAATGGAACGCCACACCTCATGAATTTTATGAAGAAATTCCCGTATCTTTATTTAAGGATACTGTACTGCCTAGCTATTCAGAGACAACTATAACAGGCACTTTGCATATTGCATATCCTGAAATACAGAGTGGCGCATTTATTCCCGAATGTAAACCCGATTTGTTGATTTGTTTGGCTAGATGTCTAGTCAACACATCACCTACCGGATTGATACCGATAATGGTAATTAACGCATCTAGCGAAGACATATTTTTGCCTTCGGGTATGACGCTTGGTCATTACACAACTGCTGAAGTTGAGTATGATTGCCAAGACAACGAAGAAATTCCAGTTAATACTGCCTGCTCGGTAATTCAACCGAATGCCACTCAAACCGAGTCAGTCATACTGCATACTACCGTTTCCACACCAGGGCCCAGTGAGATAGCTCAACGCTATCACAAAGCTGGAACGAGCACCTCGATTCCGTCAGGAATAAGCGAAACTGAAACGGATTCATGCCTTGAAAACGCTCAGGATCTAGAGCCAACCGAGATAGCCCGCGGCGTTTCCGAAGCTATTTCCGGCTCTCCCGAGCAAGCCCAGACAAAGCCCATTGAGACGTCGCAACCGAATGCGGAGGCCAGCGCTGACTTTGTCAACAAACCAAGGCCATCGCCAAAGTCACAATCCGAGATAGAAAGTGATTGGGACAAGTTGAAATTTAAATTTTCATTTCCGGACTTAACTGAAGAAGAAAGGGCGGAATTTCTTGAGATGTTGAGGACACATACAGATGCATTTAGCAAAGACGAATTCGACCTTGGGACTTATGAGCCATATGAAGTAGACATACAAACAGGGAATGCAGCACCAGTTCGATCTAAGATTTACAGAGTTCCATTTCATCAAAGGGAATTGTTGGATAAATACCTAGATGGGTTATTGAAAATTGGTGTCATAAAGGAATGTAAATCTGCTTGGCTCAGCCCTTGCCTACTCATAAAAAGAAGGCCTGAGGGATATAGAGTGGTCGTTGATTTACGCGGCTTGAACGCCGTAACGGAAAATGTGTCAGTACCCTTACCAGTTATCAGTGAGGCACTGGCTAACTTACACGGAGCTAAATACTTCTCCAAGCTGGATTTTCGTATGGGATTTTTTCAGCTCAAGTTAGCCGAATCATCCATGGAAAAGACAGGATTTCAAGGATCCAGAATGACATATTGTTTTAAAAAATTGCCGATGGGACTCAAAGTAGCGCCTGCGCATTTTCAATTCTGCGCTCAGCAGATTTTCGCAGAGATTTTAGGCGGCTACTGTACCATTTATTTGGACGACATTTTATTAAATTCCACAAATTTCCGCATACATCTGTTGCAAGTAGACAGAGCCCTAAGCCTCGTGGAGAAATCGAAAACGAAACTCAGTCCCGAAAAATGCATTTTTGCAGTCAAAAAAGTGAAATTTCTTGGTTTCGTTGTAAGCGAAGACGGAGTACAACCAGACAGGGATAAAATCAGAGCAATGGAACTTTTTCCTCAGCCCAGGAATGTAAAAGAGATCCGCCGATTCGTGGGGATGTGCGGATTTTTTCGAAGGCACATCGCTCGGTTCTCAGCTTTCTCAGTTTGCCTTACAAAACTAACAAAGAAAAACGCAAAATTCATTTGGGATAAGGAAGCGGATGATGCTTTCAAGGGTTTAAAGGAAGCAATGGTCAATGCTGCCACCTTGAAACACCCAGATTTCTCCCAACCCTTTTTCGTAGAGGCAGATGGTTCGGATACTTCGTTAGGAGGCTGCCTTATGCAGATGCACGGAGGCATAGCCTACCCTCTCGCCTACACCTCCAGGACTCTAACACCAACTGAGAGAAAGGAAAGTACTACTGTAAAAGAGATCCTGGCAGCCGTACATGCAATAGAAACATTCAGAACTTACCTACTGGGTAAAACATTTTTTTATCCTCGGACCACATGGCTCTAATTTTCCTATACAACAGCAGTGGCTTATCACCTAAGCTGGAACGTATCCTTATTAGGTTGAGAGAATACGATTTTATTATTCGCCATAGACCAGGCAAGCTATTACCAGTAAGCGACGCACTCTCACGTGTAGAGATCCCAGTCTGCATTTTAGACTCACAATATCCAGACTGGACTCGCTCTCAGGTAGTTGCCGAGCAGAGGGCAGACGAGTATTTTGGCAAGGTATTTGAGACCATTAAAAATCAAGACTCAGTCGACGTCATCGACACTAGTAATAAGCGTAACATTTTCTATAAGGATTTCGACGGCATGCTGTATCGAATATGGGAAAAAGACCCAGCGCAAGGACGGATGGAAGAAATTGCTCAAATCTGTATTCCAGAAAGTTTAGTCAATCACTGCATCCGTGACTATCACTCTGCCCCAGCAGCGGGACACAGAGCAGCTAAGAGCACCCTGAAACTAATACAGCTGCACTGTTTTTGGCCAACTATGGTACAAGACATTGATTATTATGTAAAGACATGTTTAATTTGTCAGCAGTTCAATAGACCTAACAAGCCCCATAAGGCCACCCTTCGAGCTTTCAAACCCCTGCAAAGACCAGGCGACAGCTGGTCAATGGATTTAATTGGAAGACTGAATGAAAGCAATCAAGGTAATTTTTACGTGATGACGCTGGTAGATGATTTCTCCAGATTCGTCATTGCCTTCGGAATTCCAAACAAAAGGGCAGAAACAATCGCTCGTAAACTATACACAAAACTTTTTGCTCGGTTCTCCCCATGTAGGACGTTGCGGAGCGACCTAGGCTCCGAATTCGCCAATAAAGTGTGTGCCTCTCTGAGCACACTGTTTAATGTTAGACAGATCAATTTTACAGCCAACACTTCTTGGACAGGAGGTGGCGTGGAGATTTGTAACAAATCCATACAGACAGTCTTACGTAAGATTGTAGCTGACAATCCTTACGATTGGGACGAGAGTCTCCCTGCAGCTTGTATAGCTCTGAATTCGACACCGCACAGCGCCACACTTTTATCACCATTTTATTTGCATTTCGGTCGAGAATTCAGGATTCCTAGCACCCTGGTATTCGAGCCGGCCAGGAAAATTTATAACAGTGATGATACAGTCATCAGGCTGGAAACGAGACTTCAAAACGCTTTCGAAGTAGTTCGCAAGCATAATGCAATAGCAACGCAAAAATATCAGAATTTTTATAACAAGACAGCACGCCCGTACCGGTTCCTTACAGATGACTACATAGTCATTAAGGACTTCGTCAAGATTGCAGAGATTTCTGATAAATTGCTTAAAATTTGGAGCGGACCATACAGAATTATGGAATTTGTAAACCCTGTAATCATACGAGCAGTCCATTATCTGGATCCTTTCAAAATAGTAAGGATTCACGTTAATCATTGTCGACCATTTTTTCTGAGATCCAGAAATCCGATTCAAACCTTCAACACTCCAGACGACCTGGAGCAGGCCGAGATTGTTAACGGCAAACTAAGCGAATCCGAATAGCAGTTGCGTGATTTTATCACGAAACTCCACGAAGATCCGACTGACCATATGGCGGAGCTGGATCCCCCAGTTTTTAGCCCGATAGCTAGTGACACCCAACGAGCGTCACTGGAAACTAGCAATGAGCAAAAAGGCATAAAACATAAGAATTGCGATCCTCACACCTCCCGGCTGTTTCAAAAGCGAATCAGATTGGAGGAACAGCAGAAATTGAGGCCAACACACAATTATTGCACTAGATCGAGTAAAAACACTCCCGAAATAAGAATAAAACGTAATCTTGAACAAGCACGAGCACACGACCGCTAGACAAGGCTAATTGAGACATCTCAAATATGAAACTTTTGCACTAAATGCAAACGCAGTTTTCAAAATCAAAATTTGGCTTTCAATGCAGAGAAAGATTGTCATTTAAACAATAACGCGGCACCATGCATTAGCCTCAGGGAAATTTATCATTTCATCTGTTAAAATTGCCTTGAAATTTTCAATCAAATCCGTATAAATACAGTGAATGCAATCCGGCATTTATAATAAACGAATTTTGCAAATTAATTCCCAGATGAACCAATCTTGTTTATATCACAAAAGGAATTTTTTTTTTCCCTGAAATCTCAAATGGAGAGAATTGTCGTATTTTGCATAGACACACGCAATTAAGTTCAAAGAAATAACTTAATAATGTGGCCAGTGTAATTTTCATGAGCAAGGCTTTTGAGTTGTTTTGACGTTGATTGTTTGTCATGGGATCACAAACTCACTTGAAATCATATCACAATCGGTGATATAACTAAGAAAACTTGTCTGACGATAAAACAAATTTTTAT
>JAHWFP010173065.1:2860-29132 GCA_023313725.1 Lithobius niger
CGAGAAACAAGTCCCTACAATTTAAAGCTGTTGTTCTGATTGATGTTGAAATTGTGAGTAAAGGAAATTGGAAGGGTTGATGTCAAAATTTCCCGACAAAATCTTACAGGTTAGAATAAGATAACCCCGGCCAAATCTCCCACGAATCATAGGAATGTTAAGCTGTTTAAGTCGTTCATTATAAGGAAAGTGTCGAATTTAGATTTAGAATTATCGATTTCGTAAATGCACGAGTGGAATTTCTGTGAGAGAATTTTGGTTTTCTTTCCACAAACGATTCTTACTAGACGCGACATCATATTTCGTTTACGTATTAACATTACGTATTAACAGTTTTGAGTGTACTGGCCACTGTCGATGTTTACGATGTCTTCGATGTTTACGATGCCTTCGACATTTACTATTTTACGACGTTTAGAATGTACGATGTTTTCCTCTATTTGGCATAGCGATGCTAGCCCCTCACCGCATTTCGCCAACCAACCTCTAATTTTGCTATTTCATATAGGCCTAAACCACATTTTTATGCCGCTGATAAACCAAAGTAAACGTATCCTGACCAAGAAACATCGTTCGTGTTTCCGTAAAAGTCCGACGATTCATGAAAATTATGTCACTGCACTATCCGAGTCCTGCCGAGAAGCAGCTTCGTGTTTCCGAAGGTTAATGAAGGGGATGGCGTCATTTCCCTAACATGGTCAAAGCGAAAACGAAAACGAAAGCGAACTGCATCCTGTAGTGAAATATACTGTGTAGATCTATGGTTTGTTTGTCGGTGACCAATCAAAAACGACCAAAGCTTCGATCAGTATAATTACTGAAACAGAAAACTCCGATGTGGTTCTTAGAGTGCAAGTCGTTTTGCGGAAAAAATAAAAATACGAATACGAATGGCAACAAGAAAAATGTCGAGGGGGGCGGTAAGTGTGTTCACCGTCTTTTCTTGGCAGTACAAACCTCTCAATGAGTCTACAACGGTTTAGGGTAACGAATCGCATTTAAACGCCAAACTAACTAAGGAAATCTTTTATTCGTTGACGACATCGTTGATCGTATACTACCGAAGCGCTTTCACGTGTTCCAACCCCCGTGACCTTTGAGGGACCAGGTTGTCAAAATGGTACGGTTTGACAGTTTGTATTATTTTCGTCCCATGTGTGTTCTGTTTTTTTTCCTCCCAGAAACAGGAAAAACGACAGCAGAGTGACTTATTAGCCTGCTAGATCAAACAAACGATTACTAGGCCACAACTAGTTAGCACCACTAAGAATCATAACCTAATTTATTATGCTCGCTAGTAAGGCCTAATTAATTTGCAATGAAAGCATTAAAACAATTGGATATATTTGGGTTTTTTTTTGGTTAGTTCTCATTAAGCTGGGTTTGTTGATTTTCAGTTCTAAACTATACGACAGGGGTGAGGGAGATGCTAAGTATATTGAGACGTCGATTCAGAAAACAGCAACGGAGCAGTCTGTGCTTGTGTGCTTCTCGATGTAGTTCGCAGCCACCTGCTTCCCTCGCTCTAATCATTGTGTAAAGCTGGATGGCGATCTAAAAATAGCACAGCTGCAAGGAAGAACGTTAGGAGCGAACGGTAAATGGAGGTTGGTACGTACTCCAGGCGGAAAACAAAAAATAAGCCTTGCTGGCGGCAAAGTAGGACAAGGTTAAGCGAATGGCAGGAATGGATTTATGAATTCGCGGAAAATATAAACTTTGAAGCTGAAAGACTATAAATTTTGCGAAACAATTGCTCTTGTGAGTATCGAATAGGCGCACATAAACTGAATGAGTAGATTTGTGGGAAGAGTGGTCAGTTTGGGTATACTTTAAAGGTGCCTACTCACCGAAGGACACATTGCAGCATCCAGCGCCGTCTACCATTATTTAGTTCTGTGTAGCACTTGATTTCAACAAGAGAAGGAATGCGCAAAGAAATTTCTTTTTATACAACAAACTAGCCAGGTGCCTCCTTAATTACTGAATGTAAAGTTGCTGCGTCCACGTGCACCGGAGAGCAAGCAATGGAGGTTAACGATGACACTGTTACTAGATGGCCCCAATCTAGCGTTCCGAAACTCTTGATATATAGAAAAAAAGCGCCCGTGATGTCGTTAGGCTTAACTTCCTGATACACGCCGGCGCACCAACTTTACACTCATTACTTAAGGAGGCACGTGGCTTGTTTGTTGTGTAAAAAGAAATTTATTTGTGTGTTCCTTCGCCTGTTGAAAGTAAGGCTGATATTTTGAAGGGTAAATAAAGACTAGAACATTGCTGATTTCGGTAGCAATGATCAAGTTTTCATTTAACGTCCAAAGTATTATTCGGTCCGATTAACTTGGCGAATGTTTTGGTGTGTTGATATCACTCCTTTGGAACTTGGCGGCATCAGTTTTGGTTTTCGATATGATATCACTACTTTTTTTTTTTAATTGTGTATTAGACTCAAATCGAATAGTCTCCAGATGTGTAAATAACGTGCCACGTCAACAATAGGTTGAGTTGCCATTATCCCAATATTTAAATTTCATATCACTCCTTTTAGAGTCCGAACCATTCTCAACCTAGTGGCCGCTTCACCAGTTTTTGGTTTTATTTTAATTTTATTTTTTAATTTTATTTTTTATTTAGTTCATATCACTCCGTTGAGAAACCGAACCATTCTCAACTTGGCAGCTTCTTTACCAGTGTTTGGGTTTATTTTGACATTTATTTTTATTTTTCGTGAATTGGAAGTGGGTACAATTTCTTTGCCAACGTTGTTTGGATTTATCGCGACATACTAGTGTGTGTTTAGATAAGCACGTCTGTGATGGTGGACACGTGGTGCTTTGGTGTGGTACTGGATGGGGTGTGGTGTGTGGTTGCAGCTAGGTGGAGGTTGAGGAGCCAGCCATGGACTTTTGTCAGTTAATAAGTTAGCTCGTAGAGTAGAGCGTAAGGGGTTAAGGGCGCCCGCGCACTGAGTGACCAGTGGTCGTGGCGGCCAAAAAACACGGCGACGTGCCACGCGACCACGTTCGTTTTTCATTGATAATTCTCGATCACGTGGTGAAAAATGAACCCGGAGCAAGTATAGTCGCCCTGTGGCCGCCTGCACGCCGCCGGGGATCCCAGTGGCAGCGGCGACAGGCTGGCCGCTGCGGCCAAGTGCGCGTTGCTACATAGACCGTAAGCATTCTCGTTGGCCGCAGCGACCTGGTCGCTGTGTGCGCGGGGACCCTAAGCCCATTAGCTCTCGTATGAATAAATCAATTGAATCAGTATACAGGTTGTCATTGTCTGAACTTCGGCGTCCAATCAGAGACGATGCCGACAGTAATGGTTATAACAATATTTTTGTACTTACGCCCTCCCACTCCATTCCTGTTACACCTCCAGGCTCCAACCAGAAACGGTATGCAGTTCGTACCGTACTGCAGCCATTCTTCCAATTTCATTGCTGGAAGCCTTCCCTCTATCTCGGTATCGGTGAATAGTCACCCTATGGGATTTAATATGAGGATGAGCAAACTAGAAGTTGCTAGAGCTAGCTAGTTACTAGTTAAAAACACATTTGCAACGTTATTGAGGGTCAGATTTTAAATTGAAAGCCGCTTAGCTGACATTATTAATTTTTGTCAAGTGGGTCATTGCTCTCTATTTTAACACAATTTAAGCTTTTGTACCGCATTATTATTTTTCCCCAAGTACCTAAGTGTGCCAAACTGTGCTTCAAGATATTAGACACTGACGCTACGGCGTCGCGCTACAATGGTTTACAACGACGACATTTGAACTGATGTGATGTTTGTTGCCTAACTTGGCGCGACGCACTAGCGTGTGTCTGGATAGTGGCAAATGACTGTAGATGGTGCAGCCTGTCGTTTGGTGAAAATTCCCCTATAACGGCTCTTTAGTTGTGAAATTTAGCTCATGTGACGACGGCAGGAGGATAAAGTGATTGAAAAAAAAAAACGATTGACCTTCCTAATGGTGTCAAGGAAATTCCGTTGCTAAATTCATCACACATTATGGTGATGAATGAATTAGAAACTTATGGAGGGTAAGGTCCACTACTAATGCAAGAAAGAAAGAAAGAAAAAACGGAAATCAGAACTGCCGGAAGTGCGTCACACGCAAAACAGCTATTGCGACAAGTGTGACCAGATACAGATTTCTGAAATTACTTCAACGGTTCCTATACATGGCTACAAATTATTGCAATTATTATTTTTTTAATTACTACCAAATACTGCATCAAAATGGATTGTAAAAATTTAATTAAGTATATAGGAGCCATGTGACAACTCTTCCTGCACCGGTGCATAACGACAGACCAATCGGACGTGGCTGATATACGATATACGAGTTATGCACGCCTGTCAAGCAGTGCCTCGCAAAAAAAATCCTACCTGTTTCTGGGCGCGCATTTTTAACCTTCTGTACAGCCGAAACGGCTGGGAAGGATACATGAACGACCTAGTTCGTCCGTCGCCTTTTTCAACTTCGTAACGGTACCAGACCTGGAACAGTTTAAACCGTTAGATTCAGCGTCCAAAAATGAGTCAAAAAACACCACAAATTTTAAAAGATCGTTGCTTCTTTATAGCCAATAGGCTTTATTGACGTAACTCAGTGAAATAATAATATTGTATCATAGCGTTTTACCACTATAAGAAGACACGCAATCGTAAAAACAAAAGGACTTTGTTAACGACACACATTAGCTTCATTTAAAATAGTCTCGACACCGTGTCATCGAAAGGATGAATAAGCCTATTTTCGAACCCAATTCTCCGTTAGCTGCTACTTACGAAATTAACTTACGAAATTATTTAAAAATAAGTTTATAAGTTTAGTTTGTTGCAAACGCAACTGGAATGGCAAGGACCTGGTGGTGACTAACTGCCATCCGAAGTTAAAACAAAAATTAAAAATTGTAAAGTTAAGTTTAAAACGAAGACGGTTGCCCGAAGACGGAAGACTGCAAAGGAAGGGTTGATGGTATAAGGTTTGGGGTCACGAATGCCTTACCACCAAGGTTAGACCTACCAGGGACACAATGGTCCCCGATGGCATCGCCAGACGTGATGGACGAGTGAGGGGAAAAGCCGTACCATTTTCAATGTTTAAAAAAAAATAAAATAAATAATAAAATAAAATAAACGTATTGCAGTTTAAAGCCTGGCCTAAACCAATTGTCAATCATAATCAAGATAAAATAAAAATAAAAAAGTTCATTGTGATACCACAAAAGGTCAAGGAAGGAATATTTGACTACGTATATCTTGCCAAAAATAAATAAAATAAAATAAAATAAAGAGAAAACAAACAAAGCAAAGTCTGGCTAAATTAGGCCTAAAAGCTGACAATTAAGACTAAAATCTAACACTAGACCTAAAAGCTAACACCTTTCCAAACGGTAGGCTAATTGCCTTGGTTACTGCTTTTAGATTATACATATAATAGATATCGCTGTTCCAGTGCGTGATGCAGGTATTCACGCTTCAACATTTTCGAAAGTAGCGGAAATATGCAGAAGACTGGTTGTGACTATAGGTAGTCGCTGCAAACCGCTTGTTTTCTAGAGTTAATAATGACAAAAATGAAGAAAAGTACAGAAATAGGTATTTAATAAAGGGTGTTGAAGTTTTTTATGCAAAAGAAGATATTTAATGAGAGTGGAAGTTGTGTTACTATCAACCCCAGCGGACAAAAATCAACAGTAATGACAGAAATTAGGGACACCGCGCACACAGCGGCCAAGCCGCGCGGCCAGGTCGCTGCAGCCAACGAGAATGCTTACGGTGTATGTAGCAACGCGCACTTGGCCGCAGCTGCCAGCCTGTCGCCGCGGCCACTGGGATCCCAGGCGGCGTGCATGCGGCCACAGGGCGACCGTACTTGCTCCGGATTCATTTCTCACCACATGATCGAGAATTATGAATGAAAATTATTTTTTGGCCTCGACGACCGCTGGCCGCGTGACCTGGCTGCTCAGTGCGCGGGCGGCCTTATGTCACTATCACCCGATTGAAAGTCTTCAGAATCGGGCCACGTCTGGGGCTGTCCAGTACTAGCTAGCACTTGCTTGCACCAAGTGAAGATATGCACACCGCCATTTCTTTTTAACGAAACAAACAAGCCACGGCCTCTTTAATTATTGAGTGAAAAATTGGTACTTCCTAGGGCACTTGGGAGCAAACTACAAACGTTAACAATATTACTGCTGCTGGATGGCGCCATGGTATTTTCGTAACTTTTTCGTATCGGACAACAGATTCAAAAGTTATCATGCAGACAGACAGGCAGACAGCTAAGCACAGGATGAGAAGTAGGCATATATGTTTTGTTTCACATCTAGCGTAACTGAAAAAAAAAAAAGGTTTGTACTGCGGATTTTCGCTCCGAGCGGCGGGACTAATTGAGAAACAATTTCTATTTTCTTTTATTAGAGCATGCAAAAAAACAATGTTTGGTTTACGGGCGAGGTTACATATTGAAGTACCAAGCAACCAGACATTTTTTTGAATTTTTATATAATTTAACTGACAATGTTTCTTTAACATGTACCTAGCTCAACCCTGAAAGTTTATGTAATCAACCTAAAAAATATAATATTTTACTAGTTTAGTTTGGTTTAATTTAGTTTAGTTTTAGTTTTTGCTAAATATCTTCCTAGTTTTAGCTAGAGGTTTGAACTATAGAGACTTGAAACTTGCACCATTGAAAACCTTGTTTCGAACAGGTTAAAATGGTGTACTAAAATGCCAAAACGGTCCAAATTTACCAAATATGATTTTTAGCAGGCGGACCAAGATTCCGACAAAACATTTTGACTCGCGATAATTTAAGGAACCCCACACGCGCCTATAAACCAAATGATTAACTTTGCATGATATACATGAGTCAAATATGGAAAAAAAATAAGATTTTCCCGTTTATTCGTTAAATTGCGTTTGGGCATTATTTTTTGGTACTAAGAATGTAAATTACGTAACTAAAATTTAATTAAACGTTAAGGAAGTGTTAAAAAGAAATTGACGCAGCCGCGCTGTATTTGTTTTCTATGTTTATTCGCGATTTTTCAGATGCGGCGGGAGTGGCCTTTTTTTTTTCATATACCTAACAAGAAACTCCAGTAGCTTACATTCATGGAGTACGGCAGCTATTTTTTAAAGGGACATTCCTCCCAGCGCCATTTTTCTCGATCTTCCACATCAAGACGGCCCCAAATGTCTATTTCCTTACCGTTAGTCTTTCCTTTGCTAAAAATCCTTTTTAAAATGTGGCGTCTAGGAGATTTTCTGTTGAATATTACTAACTTTATTTACGTTCGTCCCGAACTTATATGATGCATCGCGCGCCTACAATAACCTTGAAGTTTTATCTGTGTGTGCGCAGTACTACTTTTAATCGTTTGCTAGTAATTACTATGAGACCAAAAATGTAACAGGCTAAGGCAGTAAAAATTAATATTAATTATTCCAATAGATCGCCGAAGCAAAATTATTAGACACTAGCCTATAGAAAATTATAAATCGTGATTTTAAAATACAAGAATCATTCCGGTTTTTGACGACACAATCAATGCGTTCACGCTGGCTGGCCCAATGCCAACTGAGACAGTAGCTACGTTTTTCACTGCGAGGAACAAAGCTACCGTCTCAGTTGACCTTAGCTGTGGTAAATACGCGGATGTGATCGTCGCGTAGGTGTTGTGAGGCAGGCGGTAGTTTATAAGGCAGGCCGGATGTTGCTTTAATGGCAGGTTCAGCAATGTTGAGAGTGCAAATGTTGCAAATTGGATAAAAAATTTGTTAGTTGCTTCACGCCTATGAACAGCTCATAAGATTCGTTTCGCGGCCATCATGTTAATGGAGCTACGCCTGATATGGTCGTCGGATCCAGGAAGTATTTAGTGAAAGTGTTGATGCGTTATGCGATTTTTTAAACTATGATTTATGATTTATGATTTAAACTATGGTTTCGTGCGCATATTTGTGTGATTAAGAACATATTTATGTCATGAGGCATAATATTTCAGTGATCAGGCCTATATTTGAGTGATTAGGCCTATAAGCAAAAACTCATACGTGCACCCTTGATAACAACTTAATGAAGTTTGAGCAGCCTTAAGGTACCATATCAAAGGAATCCCCAGTGTTAAACTGAGCATCTACGCATCTCGTCGTTGATGCGATAACAAAAATTCCAATATCGAGCGATTCTGGACATTGAATTTCAAGGCAACTACAATGAAAACGCCAAACAATCTCCAACAAAGCAAACTTCACAAATCAAAAACAAAAGCCAACGCGATAAATCTCAATCGCTATTACTTTTCGTCGCGTACAAGCAAAACGTTTTCGAAAGGTTGGCTTCCCTGGAAACCTTCCGTGCCTCAGTTTGCAGCCAACGATCCAAGATGCTATTGCGCCCAGTGGGGCAGCTAGCAGACGGTCGTCTTTACTTAGCGTCGTTCACAATCAACCCTATATAGTTAGAGTTAGGAACTGGGGTAACCGCCTAAAACAAACATGAAAGGGAGATGATTACTAGTTCAAACAAAAGCACCAAGATGGAATCGGGTGTCCCAATTGTGGTACTTTGATTAGTCTGTGCCCTCGAGAAAAAAATGCTTCGCGTTGGCTTGCTGAGTAAATTTACGCTAATGCAGGAAAGAATAGTAGGCAGTGACGCTTTTCTGAAAACATGTTATAAAGTAATACCTGCTTTCATCAACGGCACCAGAAAAGCCAGCACGTGTCAGGTGCTTGTAGGAGGCGAAACTTGAAGTAAAAAAAAAATGGCGGCGTCGTTACCATGGTAACCATGATAATAGCAACATCCGAAGTTGAAGAACTTATTCTGTGTTCGAGTCAAACCGTATGTAGTTCGTTACAATAAACGTGAACCGCGGAAGAAACTTTAGCCTGAACGGCCGCTCATCACACTTCTCGGAACACAAAACCAAGCTTTATACTTAGCTCCACTCGTAACGACAACCCATTTTAAAATTGAATGTTGAATTTAAACTTAAATTAAAACTTAATCAGCCAGTTCTGATCTTTCTTAAAATTATTTTAGTGTTCTAATCAGACTTATGATATATTTTAAGCGATTAATTTTGTATTCTTATCGTGATCAAATTGTTTTAGTGACGCTAAATAGTTTTGTTCCCCATTATGTTTTGCACTTCCTGTTACTTGACTATAGCGCCCGCTGGCGGCAAATCGTTGAAAGTAGGTACTAGCTTCATCCGAATGTTTTCCATTGTGAGAGAAAGAGTGTCACTACCTAAATATTCTTCCCTGTTCTAATGTCAGCTGTAGGCCTAACTACTCAACTGTAGGCCTAATCACTCAAATATAGGCCTAATCACACAAATATAGGCCTAATAACACAAATATATAATATAGGTTTATTCGCTCAAATGTAGGCCTAATCACTTAAATATCTGCCATATATTAATACTGTTAACCATCATCTCAATTCTCAAGGTGGTGATTAACCATTATCACACAAATATAGCCTTAATTGCTCATATAATTATCTACTATATTAATACCATTAACCATTATCTCACGTTCGTGAACGAACGATCATCTCACATAAACAGCAGTACTATGCCTTAGAACGCTCAGAAACAGATCGTGTAGCGCCATCGGCTATCTGTTTTGATGACCATTGCCCACCGAAATCAAGGTCACCAAAACAATAGATTGCGTGTTACAACCACTGGACCGCCGTTACTTTATTTTGTTTTGTTTTGTTTTGTTTTGCTGTTTCATAGTTGAAACAAACCCCATTGTTAGCTTCGAAAAAGCGAGCGTCGTTTCTTCGAGGATTGGTTTGGTAGCAAACACATCGCCAACTGTAGCATATTGGGTAATTTCGCCCGACCGGAAATAGCTCTGCTATATAGCTCAGACGC
This sequence comes from Lithobius niger, assembly GCA_023313725.1. Classification (NCBI taxonomy): domain Eukaryota; kingdom Metazoa; phylum Arthropoda; class Chilopoda; order Lithobiomorpha; family Lithobiidae; genus Lithobius; species Lithobius niger. The sequence continues at coordinate 12,786 of JAHWFP010173065.1, forward strand.
TTTCAATTGAGAGGACCAACCCAATAGTAGAAGGTCCCTAGGCCTAATCAAAAATATATAGGCCTAATCCCACGAATATAGGATGGTTTGCACGTGGCGCCAGCTAGTAGAGTTTTAACAAACTACTGCTTTACTCCGTAGCTTCTAAGGGAAAACGTCCTCTTTCTCTTGCTAAGTTTTAATTATATCAAAAACCAAAACTGGTAAAAGGGGCCGCCAAGTTCCGAATGGTTTAGCCCTTCAAAGGAGTGATGTCAACACACCAAAATATTCGCCAAGTTAATCACACCGCTTAATAATTCAAAGGTTAAATGAAAACTAGAACATTGCTACTTTAGGTAGCAATGTTCAAGTTTTCATTTAACGTCCAAAGTATTATTCGGTGCGATTAAGTTGGCGAATGTTTTGGTGTGTTGATATCACTCCTTTGAAGGGCCGAACCATTCGGAACTTGGCGGCCCCTTTTACCAGTTTTGGTTTTTGGTATGATATCACTCCTTTTTTTTTTAATTGTGCATTTACTCAACTCCAGTACCGTGCAAATGTGTACTAGCGTGTGTCTAGATTATCAGAAGAAAAGATAACCGAAAAAAAACTTAGCCCGAACAACTGCGCGCTTCTTGAATGGTCACGTCCCGTTTCGCCGAATACTGTATCGCCAAATCCCATTTTGCCAAAAAGAAAGACTAAAAGCTTTCGCCTAAAGGACAAATCCCGTTTCGCCGAATCCCGTTTCTCCGAATTTAAATCAGTGCCTTAATTTTCGGCGAAACGGGAATTCCCCTTTTGACGAAACAATCAGGACTTCAATTGTCGGTGAAACGGGGAACTCTTTCAGCGAAACGGAAATCGGCGAAACGGATATTCTGCCACTGCTTGTCTCTGTTAAATGTTTGCCTTCTAAATCCCCATTACATAGGAATGAGGTATTAAAACTTTCGTGTGCCTAAAACTTTGTCAAATTAAATTTGGCGAAACGGGATTTGGCGAAACGACCTACTGAAATGACATTGTTTATTAAAAGGAATAATTCGAGCAATTCAAATGCATGTTAAAAGGATGTACCCTCTCCTTACATGTCGTACTGTACATACATTCCACAAGTATTTAGCATTTGCAACATTTGAAAATGTAGAAAAACCATCTCGTTAAGTGGGAAAAAAAAACCTGAAAATAATAACGTTAGCAATATTTACATACGTTTGCAGTAATATTGCAAAAATGAGTCATGCAGGAAAGCCTACATGGGGCAAGTACATTTTAACTGGCATTTTGAACCATTACCAAAGTACAAAGAGGAAAATTAGAAACCGTACCAACTTAAAAAGGAATTATTCTAGCTATCGAAATTTTGGTTTTCTTACTCGCCACCTTGATGGCGATTCCGCGCAAATTTACGGCCCAGTTAAAGGGAATATATCCACCAAAAGAGATTCACATTAAAGCAACATCCGGTCTGCCTTATAACAGCCACGCACAGTCATGTAATACTACAACGTCACTTCCCCCCTCGTCTTCTTGTGATCACATTAACGACATCTGGCCTATAGCAGACGAATTGAGGGTCACGTGACAACATTGACGCGAAAACTGTGTCGTCACAACTGGAAACTGTGGAGGATCGATAAAAATGGCGCTGGGATGAATGTCTTTTTAAGAGAAATGTAAACTGCACTGGGCTTCAGTACAGTTCCAGGATGCCGCGACGGACGTTTGTTTCTTGATACGCATAAGTGTTTTTTCATGATAATTTTCATTTGGTTCTCGTTAAACCGGCTTGAGTTAATATTCATGTAATGTTGAACCTAATGCTGAATCATTAATGTTCAGTCAGCTGAATTCACAACTACGGTGTCATCAGCAAAAGAGGCCATTTGCCCCAGTGAATTTAGATTACTAAAGTCATTAAAGAAAATCAAGAACAAGACCGGTCCAAGGATGGTGCCTTGCGGTACGCCACAGGTAATGTTTGTATCTTTCCAATGTCTGATCAATTTTTACTAATACGTAATTAACAATACCGACATAATCAGGCGACGCCTGATTAGTTTCTCTAAATAGGAAATAGTGAACGCCACCGAGCTAATGACGTCACAATAATTTTGGCCTTTCAATGTCAATTTTCGAAAAACTCTCAATTTTATTGAATTTTCGAACGTTCAACAAATCAAGAATGTGAAAAGAGAATGCACTTACAAAATGTCAAACGAATATTACACAGAGTTCAAATTTACTGAGAAGCTGACTATCAGACAACCAAACGGATAACAGCTCAGGTCGAGTAATGCATTTACAGTACGACGCAGTGTCACTAAATTCGCCAAGTTCCCGTCGCACACAGCGACAAAGCTAAATATACTGTCCTCACTCTTCGTACCTGCCCCTGGAGGGAGTTTCACGTGATGCTAACTATGGTTGTACCCTCAATTGCAAGAACATTAACTCGAGCAAAGCATCAAAACCCTAATGCACCACAGAGGTATCACGGTGCTGCTAAAAAACAAATAACAAAAAAATGGTGGGGACCTTTCGACCTCAATACGAAACCGCACTTAAACCGTTCTCCCCTCCCTACGCCATAAAACTGACAATAAAAGTCGCCTTTTATAAATTTACGGCCCTAAACGGTGAAAACGACGAACGCAAGAACAAATAGTGCGGTGCGCCACCGCGCGAGTGAATGGACAACTAAACACCGAACCGTGTTGTTGACAGCTTGATCACGTTCGCGGTTTCTGTTTTTTTTTTTTCGGTAAGAAAATAAAGCGTGTTTTTTGTGGATTGAAGGCCTGGTATGGAACTGATAGCAAACTTCGAAAATTTTCCGCGTGTGTTTTTAATATTGAGCAGTGATGAGGACTGAACGTTTGTTGAAGAATGGGGGTGTGTAGAACTAATCTTGAGGTGGGTGAGGGTTGTGGTTCGTTAGGATTCCTTTCGCCTTACCCCCTTAGAGGTAGTGTCGCTTGTGCGGCATCAGATTTGCCTTTCCCATTAGGGGAAGGGCGAATCTCGAATGTGAATTTCTTTCGTTTAGTTGGCGGCTTCTTTGTTTTGTTGAAGGTTTGACTGCTTATGTTAGTGTTACTTGCATAATTTAAGGATGGATTTAGCCCAGTTAAAAAATAGTCGTGCGGCTCGACGCCCTATTTTATCTAGGTTGTTTGACGAATTAACTCGGGCAATAGCTGATGCTGACAGATTGTTAGTCGAAACGTTGCTTGAAAAGATTCAGGTGAAGGAGGCAGCGCTATTGTTAATAAATGAACAATTGGAAGTTGCTAGTCCGGCCGGTGAAGTAGCTGCTGAAGTGACAAACAATGATGTTTTCAATGATGTCATTATTGATGCTAAAATCCGAGCAAACAGATTCTTGAAGAGTAACCCTGCCGTGCAACCCGCTGCTGCATTGACCGGTGCTGCCAGGACAACCAAGTTTGTCAAATTGCCCAAGCTGCAAATTGCCAAGTTCGATGGAACAGTTTCGGATTGGGAAAGATTTTCCGACCAATTTTGTGCAGGAATTGACCAAAACACCGACTTGGCTAAAATTGACAAGTTTAATTATTTGAGGGGCCTGATAAAGGAGTCTGCAAGTTTGACTATTGCCGGTTTATCACTGACAGAGGCTAATTATGATACTGCTTGGAAGCTGCTTCAAGAAAAGTATGGTGACCCACAATTATTAATTGCTGAACACATACGTCAATTGTGGGATTTGAAGAAAGTCACTCGAATGGACAATGCAGTGGAGCTACGAAGATTAGTGGAAGATTTTCAGAAGCATATCAGGTCTTTGGAAGTGCTTGGTCAAGATGTGTCTAGCATGGGAGCGTTACTGTGCCCGATTTTGCTTAAGTGTTTGCCAAACCCTGTTGTTCGTGAATGGCATCGCAAGAACAATGGAGCTGCTGTTTATGATTTGTCACTAATGGTTGAATTTGTTAAGGACGAACTGAAGGGTATAGAACTTACCTACGGTGCCTCACAATTCAAGGAAGGAGCTTCTGCAGTCGATAGTGGTTGCAAGAAGGAAATTTCAAGAGCTTCAGCTTCAGCTTTGCTTACCACGGATGAGGCCTCTACTAATATGCCTAGTCGTAGACCTTATTGCGTATTTTGCAATGAATCGCATACATCCTCGTCTTGCCCTAAGTATGTGACTATGGAAGAACGTCGTGCCTCCCTAATGGCCTCTCGTAGGTGCTTCCGTTGTTTAAAGAATTCCAATCATTTTGCCAGTTCCTGCGATCAGCGAATCATTTGTCGAGTCTGCAATTCTCGCAGGCATCATACCCTTTTATGCCAGAAGCGCACCTCTCCTTCAGCTGCCCTTCCTGCAATCCACAGTCGAGTTCCCCTTGAACCAGTCTCTGGAGGTGTCAAGGAAAAGGTGGTGCCAAGTGCTAAGGAAGTAAATCCGATATGTCGCAGTCTGCATTAATTGCTTCCACATCCTTGTCAAAAAGTAGTGGATCTAAGATGGTTTCAATTTTGCAAACGATACGAGTTTGGATCCAGCATTCTGGTGGAACTAAAGAGATAGTAATTTTAGTGGACAATGGATCTGAAAGATCATTTATCTCTTCTCGACTGGTAGAGCAACTGCACTTAACTATTGAAGGGGAAGAAGACACTCTCATTCGTTCCTTTGGAGGCATGAAAAAACAGCAAAGAAGCAAAGTGATTTCCTTTTGTCTAATTGGCGGCAATGGAGTGCAGTTAAAGTTGTCAGCCTTAGAAGTACCGGAAATTTGTCACGGTGTCAAGATTTAGGAAACTAGTTTGGTGGAGAGGTTTCTACGGGATAACCGCACATACAGTTGGAATCAGAAGATGGGACCTGGGGAAATTGCAACGGTTGATGTTCTGATCGGTGCTGATCAATATTGGCGAGTAATGACTGGCCAAATGAAGAAATTGAGTTCAGCACTCATGTCTACTCAAAGCTTTTTTGGCTGGATGTTGCAAGGTAGGACTCCGATGCATGGTCCTTTGTCACACTCCTTGTCAATGTGTGTAGCTACTTCAAAGGAAGAGGATCCGTCTTTGCAAACTAATTTAGCACGAATGTGGGAGCTTGACAGTAGTGGCATCATTGCCAAGGAAGACAGATCACCACAGACGTTAGAACAGGTGGAAGTTCTCAAGTTCTTTCATGAAACGAGCACATTGCAAGAGGACCGTTATCAAGTTCGTATTCCTTGGAATCAACACAAGTTGGAACTGCGAGGTGAGAATTTTGATGTCGCATTAGAAAGATTGCGTAAGCTACTTTGGAAGCTTAAAACGGACCCTGTGTTTTTTTAACGTTATAAAGTGGCGCTGTTAGAATACGTCCAGAATGGTCATACAGAAGAAGTAAGTTTGGAAGATCATAATGCGACAGTTTATTACATGCCTCATCATGCCATTGTTAAAGAAGATAGAGCTACTACGAAGATTCGCATAGTTTTTTATGCTTCTTCCAGCCCTGAGGGTGGTTTTTCATTGAATAGTTGTCAACATGCAGGTCCAAGTCTCAACCCATCTATCTTTGAATTGCTGCTTCGTTTTCGGTGGCACAAGATTGGAATAACCACTGATTTGTCCAAAGCCTTTCTGCAAGTGAGACTGCACCCTGAAGATAGAGATACCACAAGATTCTTGTGGACGGACAGCCCTTGGAAACGAGGTACTAAACCTTCCCTGCGAGTGTTTCGAATGACTAGTGTGCTGTTTGGGATGAAGGCCAGCCATTTTTTGCTAGCAGCAACTATTCGTCTTCATGCAAGTACCCATCCCTTGAGTGACGAAGAATTTAGTAAGCATTTAGCTGATCATACTTATGTTGATGACTGCTTATCAGGAGAAGAGTCTATAAAAAAGGCCTATTTGCTTTCTAAACGAATTCACGATTTTATGCTGAAGGGCGGCATGCAATTTACCAAATGGGCCACAAAGGATGACAATCTTTGGAAATTATGGATTTCTGATGGTTTAGTGCCGGCAGAGGAGACAGTAGAACAGAAGGTTAAGGTGCTGGGACTGAACTGGGATACAGCAACTGATGAATTTACTTTTCGTCATGCAGATTTGATAGCAGCAATCAAGGTCGACTCTTGTACCAAACGAAGTTTGTTGGGAATTCTTGCTCGAATTTTTGACCCGTTGGGGCTGTTGGCGCCCTTTGTAGTAATTATCAAGCGTCTTCTTCAAGACTTATGGAGGCTGAAGGCTGATTGGGATGTAGTCATGCCAGACAAGTTGTTAGCCAGTTGGGTACAGTGGAAAGAAGAGATGCAGTATGTGACTGAATTCAGGATTCCAAGATGGCTTCAAGTCAGTAGTTTAGAAGGGTTCCAGATACATACCTTTTGCGATGCTGGACCACGGGTGTATGCAGCTGTAGTGTACTTTCGATTTCGTACAAAAGGAAAGGAGCAGTTCCAAACATGCTTTGTGACGGCCAAATCTAGATTAGCCCCTATTCAGCCTATGTGTATACCTCGGTTGGAACTTTTGGCGTGTCTAATTGGAAGTCGTCTCTCAGCCAGTATTACTCAAGTCTTAAAGTGTGAGCAAGCTGAGCAATTTTTTTGGTCTGATTCAAAGGTGGCCTTGAAATGGATAGAAGATGTTCCGTCCAGATGGAAGTTGTTTGTGGCTCGTAGAGTGCAAGAAATTCAGTCGACTACAAGGGACAAAGGCAGCTGGAATTATTGTAGTAGCAAGCAAAACATTGCTGATATAATTACCAGGGGACAAAGCTTGCCCAAGTTAATGCGGAACAAAGAATGGTTACATGGTCCCACATGGCTGAGTTTGCCCCAAGATAACTGGAACAGATGTCCGTCTTCATTACAGGAAGAAGAATTAGTTGCTATCAGTCAGGAAGAAGATTCGATGGTTTCTGTACAGCTAAATCTCTGTTCTGAACCGTTGTTGAAATCAGATGATTTTAGTTCCTGGCAACGATTAACCAGAATTACTGCCTGGATTAAGCGTTTCTGTAGTAACTGTCGTAACGCAACTAAAAGGAAAACCCCATGGCTAACCTTTACTGAGCTTCAAGCTGCTGAGAGATACTGGATTGCTATAATTCAAGTACAAACCTTTGCCAATGAATTTAAAGCTTTATCGACTCAGAAAGAAGTAAATAAGGACTCTTGCATTTATCAATTTAAGCCCTTTTTGGATGAAGAGAAATTTATTCGTTTAGGTGGAAGACTCAGATTTGCAAAGTTTTCAGAAGAACAAAAACACCCTTTTCTCTTGAAAGGTGGAGGATTGGTGGATTTGCTTATACGAGACAGGCATATTAGAATCTTGCATGGAGGAGTTCAAAGTACACTTGGATGTCTCAGAAACGAATTTTGGATTTTGCGTGGTCGTCAGGCGGTTCGTAAAGCCATACATGGGTGTATGAAGTGTAGAAGGTGGAATGCCTGGCCAGCAAGTGAGATGGAAGCACCTTTGCCAGAAGAGCGAGTTACAGAAACAAGTCCTTTTTTTTCTACGGGGGTAGATTTCTGTGGACCAGTAGCAGTCAAGACACATGATGGAATAGCCCAGGCTCATATATGTCTGTTCACCTGCGCAGTGACTCGTGCATTGCATTTAGAACTTGTTGCGTCCCAAAGTACAGCAAATTTTATTTTAGCCTTTAGACGGTTCGTGGCCAGAAGGGGTGGTTGTCGAATAGTGTACAGTGACAATGCACAAACATTTCACAAGGTGGATCGTTTGTTAAGAGAAAGTTGTGCTTGGCTACGTGATACTCAGCTACAAGAAGTGGTAACTGGCCTAGGGATCGAGTGGAAATTCATAGCCCCAAGAGCGTCATGGTGGGGTGGATTTTATGAAAGAATGGTGCAGATGGTAAAATATCATTTACGACGCACTTTAGGCTCAGCTATGTTGTCTGCAGATGAATTGTATACTGTACTCACGGAAATAGAAGCAATTGTCAATAATCGCCCTTTAACGGTTATTACAGAGGATTTTTCTGATGCTGAATATCTAACGCCTGCACATTTTCTGCTTGGGAAAAAGGGTGGTTGCTTAACCGATAGTTTGTTGTTTCACACTGACGTTCCCACAAATCCACAGCTGATTAGAAGATGGAGATATCGTGGACAGTTAATGAAGAAGTTTTGGAATCAATGGCGTCGTGACTATTTGCTGCAACTCCGAACGGCGCATGAAGTTCGTCGGAGAACAAACCAACAGGATCCTATTCAGCTGCATGACGTAGTGCTGCAAATAGAAGAAAAGTTACCCAAGGGGAGATGGAAATTAGCTCGGGTAGTGGAGTTAACAAAAGGAAGAGATGGAAAAGTACGATCTGTTATGCTACAGCATGCTGATGGAAGTTTATCACGAAGAGCTGTACAACACATTTGTCCACTAGAAATTGTGTAGGCGCGAACACTGCGTGTCTTGTCCTGCATCTCGTTTTAGCTTAACAGGGCATAGATTCGCTTACAAGATACAGAAGCAAGTCATGAAGAACACCCATGAAGAAGATATTATTGTGAGGTTACATAACACATGATAGGGACGCATATCACAGATTTTGACGGAGTTACACTCAACCATTATTAAACTTTTGCTCAATTGTGAAGTAGGAAGTGATTTCAGTAGTTAGTTCAGTAGTTGTCTACTACATCTTTATGTCTATTCTTCGGTCTAAATTCATTGGTCATAGGGTACTGATGATTTAGTAACGTTTGGATTTGGGGAGGTCTGTCTACTCGCCTTTCATACCGTCTCGGGAGAGGTGTTTAAGAGGAACCAAAAATCTACCAGTAAAAATTATAGGCATAATACTATATTCATCGCACAGTCCACTACAGTGCGGTTTTTGCCGACTGATGAAGACCCGATCAGAAGGTTGTATTTATACTCCGGGCAATATTCCCCCCGGAAGAATTCGTACTTCGTGAAGTATTGACAAAGTATTGAAGATTAATCTGGAAGACGGAGTAGTGGGTTTGCAACAAGATGAATCTTTAGAAGATTTAGCAAGTCCTACTTAGGTGAAGATTTGCATTGAAGTTATTTGTATTTATGATTGTATTCTTGTATTGCTTTCTCCCTTTCGTGTTTGGGGTTTGAGCATGTCGCAAATCTTGCGTGAAGCTCGGGAAAAGCCGCATCATTTAAGTTTTGGTTGCGACGTTTAATTTAGATGTTAATGATAATGATAACTATGTCCTACTGCTCAATAATAAGTTTGCCGTTGTAAACGATAAGGCATTCGTAATTTAGCTAATTGTGCATAAAAATGGGAAACAATTCCTTACCTTAATTCGAAGTTCGGCAGTAGGCTTAAGGCGGCGACTTAAAATGTTGCTAAGTAACGTAGCATGGACCTTTATTAATACGTCTGCAATTTATCTCAGGTGAACTTGTTATTGGGGTTTTAGGTTTGTCAATGGGACTTTGTCATGAAGTTTGGTAATAAGATTAGCTGTTAAGAGGTCGCTGGATTAGAAGTTGCTCGTGATTCACGTGGATGTGAAAGTTGTGTATTGTTAGAATTGTACTGCTAAATTTCAACTAAAATAAAATCACTTCGTCGGCTGCCAGCGATCCAGCAGCATCTCATCAAATGGCCTGCCTTCTTCCTTTCGGGGGGGGGGGGGGAGACTTAAAAGGAGGGTTAAGCCTCACCCCATTTCTTCCTTTTGGGTTAGGGTTACTTTTAAGCCTTTTCTCTTGATGTGAAGTTTATCTTGTTTGCTACTAATCTCTTGTTTTCAGAAGCCATATACATCTCTTAACCTCACGAACCTAAGTCCACCCTATATGTAAGTAGTGTAAGGTCCGAGGATAACGTAGCCTTGCCTTATTAGCTAGCAAGATAATCGCTACACCTCGAAGGGCAACTTATGTAGAAGGCTGCCTAGCTTGTAAGCCCCACCCAACCTCCAACCTAAATTAGCTCTTCTTCAGTCTAATACTTTTGCTCTCCCACTTTGCCGATTTCTGGACACACTTTCTCTAAGTGACATCGACAGTATAGATCTGCGTTTGATGGCATTGGTCATTAAGCAACGAGTTAGGCTTTGAGTTGTATAAAATTTACAGAGTAGAAAGGTATGGTCTTTTCAGTTGTAATACCACGAGTGCTTGTATTAAATCGACAATTTGGGTGTTTTAGCAGGAAACTCCTTTCCAGTTTTAATTTCGCGAAACCGAAGGTCGAGGTAAATTTGTTGGAAAGGAGTTGAGTGCTAAAACACCCAAATTATACATATAATACAAGCACGAGTGGAATTCGGTTGAGAATTTTTGTTTTCTTTTCCCTAAACGATTTTCTGAAGGAATTTCGTGTTAGGAATTCGGTTTCGATTTACGATCTCTATTTCGACATACGAAATAATTTTTCATTTACGGTGTTTAGTTTTGTTTATAATGTTTACGTTTTATGTTTGGTTGACGATGTTTAACTCTTATCTGGCGTAGCGTTACCATCCACCATCGCATTTCATCAATCAACCTGTGTTTTCGTTCGCTACGGCATTGGCATTTCGTATTAGGCCTAACCTCATTAACGTTGTTGATATACGCCAAATGAAAAGTACAAGCAGCTTCGTGCTTCCGGAAAAACCCGACGATTAACGAACCTGACGTCATTCCACCATCTCATTTCATTAACCAACCTGTATTTTCATTCGCTTTGGCATAGGCATTTCATATGAGGCCTAACGTAATTTCTATGTTGTTTTTACGCCAAATTAGGTGTATATATCCTTACCGAGAAGTAGCTTTGTGGTTTTTCCGTAAAAACCAGACGATTAACGAAGCTGACGTCATTTCCCTAATAAGGGCATAAAACAAAGCAGGTATCCTCTAAGTGAGATATACTGTATAGATCTGTGGTTCGTTTGTCAGCGCGCATTCCGAAAAGCTTCGATATTTATAATTACTGAAGGAGGAGGTCCGCTGTCGGTTTCGGTTTCGATGAGCCGGGGTCTTCCCAGTGTAATCCGACCATGGTCCTCATTTAGTGAAAAGAAAACGAAAATTCTCAGAGTAAGTCGAACGTGGTACTAGTTTTGTGGGAAAAAAAAAACAAAAATTCACACTGATATTCAAAGTTAAAACGCACACTATGTAGGTTTTTACCTAATAAATACGTGTGATAAACACCAACCACTCTTGCTGCGATTACTAAAGGCAACGCTGCAGTTCACTAACAGCAGCATTGAAACGACCTCAAAACGAGTAAGGAGTTTTATTTTTTTAAGCCAAGGCAGGCTGGGGTAGAAATTACGTGTCTCGCCTCCCGGCTCAAAGCTAACTCACTAGCGGTAGGGGAAATTAACGATACGTAAGCTAAAGCACAATTAATCAGAATTAAGAACATTTATATCTGTGTGGGTACAATAAGGGCGCGTTTATGCAAGGACAATTTTCTCGCTTACTAGCTTTTATTTGGTCAATACTAAATCTGCTGGCTACTTCTCGCCTTTACCGGAGAATGCGGCTTTCGAGTTGTCTATACGTATAGTAACCATAGCAACAACGCAGACGCAAATCTCCTCCTCGTGCCTCCCGACACGACGTACGATGCGTGCAACACGACAGCGTCGATTTATGACAACTAGAAAACAATTTTTATTGCAGTACAAGACGACGGACAGTTTTCTGAATGCCGGTATTCGATGCTTTGTCTTCGATTCGACAACCCCGAAATGGACTCCATGTTGGATTTTGAATTCTCGCTGCGGGTAGCTATTTATTCTACCATCGATTGATCACTGCTAGAAGCTGTTTTTTCAGCGAGATAGCAAATTTTGGAAATAGCGTGAAATGGCAACAATGTTGTAGCAATATTTAAAATGAGTGTTGCACTGTGCTCTTTATCCGTGCTGTTATTTATAACACATTTAATTTGTTGTCTATTACCGCATTCATTTAATAGAAACGCGAAATTATTCGTAAATAAATAACGGTTGCCAAGCAAATAGCTTTCGGCGAGCCCTAAATGACCCCTAAATGCAAGAAATCACAAACACGATGTTTCGGCTTACAAATCAATTGTAGTGTCCTTCGAAAACAGTTCTGTGCGCACTTAGTATTTTTTATCCTAGTGCTTGATGACACGCTTGCTATTTGGCTTCAAATAGTATGAAAGTGGTTGTATATCGACCAATTTGTTTACAACTTTAACTTACTGGCAAAAAATGCAAAGACGGAAAAAAAAAAATAAATAAATAAATAAATTTCTCCACCAAAGGTGGACAAAGAGGGCAGGGTGGTGAGCCTCTTAGGCCATTCCGGATGAGATTTAGGGCAGATCAGGGTAACGGCAGTCTGGAAAACGTAGGAGGGGGTTCTTTCCTGAGCTTTCGACGAAAAGATGGGATTTAGCATTTTCAGTTTCCCTGTTAAAGGCGCCATGTCTGCTTTTCAACTCCTAGCTGCAGCACCGTAGAATCGTCGAGCAATAAAAAGAAAATAGCGGTAAATAAAAAATGGAACAACACTATTCGCAGTAGCACCGCGATTTTCATAACTAAAACGAGATCACGTGACCCACATCAGCCTATTGGATGTCGGAGAATCTGGAATGTGGATGTTGTGTTTAGAATATGGGCAACGCTATTGAAATGGTGAACAGGCGCCTTTAATAGCATTCCAGAAAGGAACCACGCGCACAGGAAAAAAAATGCCCACTGCAATCACTGCGGTACGCAGGAACAGCCAATTCCCAATTATGTTCCCTAGTTACATTTAAGCCAGGAGAAAACTCAAAAAATGGAATATCAACATCAATGAGGTTATGCAAAATCTGATAAACCAAAACAAGATTGAACCTCAATCTATTAAATTGAGTATTTAATCTTTTTTAAATTTATTTTTGGCCTGTACGGGTTTACAAAACGCCAAACCCCGAACTGAACAAAACTGGTGTTCCTTTTTTTAAATATACATTTCAAAACTTTCTCTTGGAGAGCACATTTACGATCGCGTTGTTTCCGAGGGCGGATCCAAAGGAGGGGCCGAGGGGGCTGCGACCCCCTCCAAGGCAAATAAAAACTAATAAAAAACTGCCGAAATTGTTGCAAAAAAGCAGTTAAATTACGAAGAAAATGTATGAAAACGTAGAAAAAACACCCAGCGGACCCCTCCAAGACTTTGTTCTGGATCCGCCCTTGATTGTTTCTTATAGTGATAGATTCCAAACGACGTTTGAAATGAAAGAACGGGACTTCAGTCCTAAGATTGTGAACGGTGAATTGCACTTCTACTTTAAAAGTAACAAAAAAAAATGTTTTTCTGTTACTTTTAACAGAAATACACAAAGAACACAAAGAAAAAAGGACCCAAAGAAAAAAGGGACATAAAATAAATCGATGTCAAGAGCAGAATTTATTTTTAAAAAAATACTAAATCAATTTGTTGCTCAGAGCAACAGGTCTGGCAAGGATCCTGAAAAATCTCTGACTGCCAGCCTAGACACAGAAGGGCAGGTCGTAAGAAGCCAAGGGCAAAAAGATACGGTGAAAGGCATAGAGATTTAAAAGAACACAAGCATGGTCTTGGGTGACCGGAACGTTTACTTTGAACAAATTGGAGTGCTCCAAGCAGGCGCGTTCCGCCCGCATAGCCCAGCATGGAATAATGGAATAGGACCTCGGTTCTATTTTGTTGGTTTTCGGAACCCGGGGTAATGATTAATATATAGGGGCAGACGGGGGCATTCGTATCGCGACGCTGTAGAGGTGAAATTCTTGGACCGTCGCAAGACGAACTACTACGAAAGCATTATTGCCAAGAATGTTTTCATTAATCAAGAACGAAAGTTAGAGGTTCGAAGGCGATCAGATACCGCCCTAGTTCTAACCATATTCAAAAATATTTTTGTGGCCAAAATTCAATCCGCACGTTCATCTTCTTCAACTAAATCGTTTGCTCAGAAATTTTGAAAGGATCCACCAAAAACCAAAACTGGTACAAGAGAAGCCGCCAAGTTTCCAAAAAAGGGTCTGCCTTTGAAAGTAGTGATATCATTCAACTAAGGAAAGGCCGCCATGGTTATTCCTATTAGCCAAGTGAAATGAAAAGTGCGGTAGCAATCCAAAGTATATGTCCAAAGTATTATTCGGTGCGATTACCTTGGCTAACCGGATTAACCTTGGCGGCCTTTTCCTGGCTGAATGATATCACTACTTTCAAAGGCCAACCATTTTTGGACACTTGGCGACTTCTCTTATACCAGTTTTGGTTTTGGGTGGATATCACATTTTTCATAGGACTCTGAATGTACGAAAGGTAACACGGTCTTGTCGTCGTCTCCACCTTTTGTTTTGGAAGATTTTTTTGGTCTATAAATTTTCTCATTCTCTTCAGATTTGCTATTCCTCCACTATAGCCGTTACATCAGTCAAGCTGACACAGTATTGCATATCCATGCTTCACATGCTAAAGTTTGTTCATTTCCATTTTTTAGCATACTGGCTAACAAACGCTGATTTTCGTTCGTTTCGCTTACTCAATCAGCGCACCGCCACTCTCAGTCGTTCCTCCCGAGCTTAATGTTAATTACGCAACGAAGCTGGAATTGCTCATTCATTCACAATTACGGTAACAGGACGGTAACAAATTACGAGCTATTAAAGGCACTGTTGAAGAATAGCACTCGGCGTGTCGCCGCAGTCGCCGTGAGGAGGTGATGTTGGCCCGTTTGTGCATTGGTCACACTCGACTTACTCACTGTTTCCTTTTGCGGGGGATTGACCCTCCTGAATGTTATTGGTGTCGACGGCCACTTACGGTCCTTCATTTCCTTGTTGATTGTCGCCATCTTGATGGTGTTCGTCGTCGTTTCTGTCTTCTGCCTGACATTGGGCGTCAATTGAGCGATAGGTCTGTCCTCCTGTCCGGTGTTTTCCAATTTTTGCAGGAGGTACAGATGTATGACAAGATTTAGATTAGGGGTTTGAATAATATCTCTGTAATATGTGGTGCAGTGGCAACCCGGACCACTGCACTGTGACTGAGGTTGGCGCTAATGACCAAGCTGTCGACGCGCCATTAAGCCTCAATCCACCCCCCCACCCCCCTCATTCACAATTAGTCTCATCTACTTGGCCGATCGTCTACTTGGCAGTGCCACACTAGCACGTGTTTCGATTAACCAGTAAACTTGGCACACTACTGAAGTACACTTCTGACTGGGTAGAAACTCGCAATGCAAACACAAATATTATAATTTTCAGCTTTATAATACACGTTCTGGACTTGTTCACAGGAATAACGTTTAAAAATGAGAACTACGTGCTCAACGTCATAAATTTCCCCGCCATCTTGTTTAAACAACAATAATTTTCTGCCAGAGGTGGGAATTTGAAATCTAAAGGCGGGTTAGCCTATCTCATCCATCCCGTGTTGCCTCTGATGAAGATTTTGTGTTTGGACAGGGCCAACGTAAGTTGGTGATGAAAAAAGTATGTTGTCGGGGTTGAAGGAGTTAGGGTAGGTCATCTCCCGCTCCTCTCCCCCTCCCCCTTCGTGTATTGTACGGCTGAAACTAAAAGTATTTATTTTCTGCTATGTACCTTGTGTGTTTCTGCCCAGTATCTTCATTTGAATCAACAAACCACAAACAATCGTTACCTCTTTAGTATAAAGGATTCCTGTGGCACGAAAGTATTGAGATGTTCTTGTCCAATGGACAAGATGTTCATAGACATTGTGCAGATGTTGATGGACGATATGTTTCAGGAGACAATTAAGAGGGTTTAAACTTGTTTATTAAAAGAACAAGCCTTTTTTAGTACTCCTAAATACAAACAAGATAACCGAAAACCATTCTAATACCATTTTACGAGAAATTAGGAAAGAACTAACCTTGCTTTACTCGCTTTGTCGGCGTCGTTATTTCGCTCGATTTATACCACACGCTTGTTTGTTGTGACGTGCATATCACGTGACTGGGCTAGACCAATCAGACGGCCAAACATCCGTTGTTCTCGTTCGTCATTGGCTAACTCTTGGTGACGTCACGGCAAACAGCCATTGCGAATGGTTTAGTGTTGTTGTCCAGACTCAGTGTCAGTCAGTGAATGTAAAATTCATTTTTCTAAACTTCTAATTTTACGAATTATGTCTCTTTCACACGTTGTTAGTTCACCGCTATTAGTAAGCAGCGCTATTGTTGTCTCTGTTTCTTGATCGCGGAATTGGGTTGATGCAGCAATTGTGGACCATGAAATTGAGATGGACAATGGCGTAACTAGGGTTTTTGTACTGAGGGGGTCCATGACATTCGGTCCCGGACAACTCGGTCCCGATTACAGATGGGGCGACAGTTCGGTCCCGTATAAAAAATAACCCTGCGAAAATTCGGTC
>JAHWFP010173066.1:0-30829 GCA_023313725.1 Lithobius niger
CAAATAAGTAACGTTAATTACCCAAAGCGACAAAACTAACACTGAATTCAAAGAGGATGAACTAAATGTCGACTAAATCGATATGTTTCATTTTGCGAACTGCTTGGATGTCTTCTACTCGGAACTAAAACAGTATGCGGCCGATAGTTTCGAAAATAATTGTATAATCAGGAAGGTAGTTCTTTTCATATGGTCAATCTTGCCCTGGTGCCAGGGTGTTGAGGTATGTATTGACCTTCCAGTCACCTGTAATCGTTAAATTCATTGTTAGGTTGTTGAAGGCAGTTTCTGTACCTACCTGCTCATGTCGATTGTGGCATGTCCAAGATTCTGGGTGTTCCACTTGGAATTCACCAGCTAACTTGTCACTCTCATCATAGTGGGGCAGAGAAACCAGTTTGGGGTTGTGCTCCCTAAAAAAAACAAGTAACAATGTACCTACTGCAAAAGCACCATCACAGCTTGAGTGAGAGCCAATACTGTCTGTTCGGAACACCGACAGTCGTTCCAATGGCCGAGCTCCTCCCATGGGGTTCTCCCAGAAACCCGTCCCGTGGGCACCTCCAATGATAAGGATCTCTATAAAGCCCGTGTCTAACGGGCTGATTTTTTTCCTCAAGGCTCAACTGTCCTAAGGGCAGAAGTGATTTCCCCCTACTTTTTGTCTCTCTGTAATTGGTTTTCACATGGGCAGATTTCCTCTACTCCCGACTGCCCTCAGGTTAATAAACACTGCATATAATAATAATAATAATAATAATAATTTATTGCATCACATTGCTCGAAGTTTCAATGAAACTTGTATGAGCTACAATAACATACATGAACATTAATAATTTAACACATTAATAAATTAACACATTAGTACAAAAAACATGAATTTACAAATATTTACAATGTAACATAGTCATAATCATTACTTAGGTACTAAAAGTTCTATTTTTTTTTTAATATTGATATAGTTTTGTTAGTTCTGTTTTTAATTCTTTTTTTAAATCTCCTTTGTTTTGGTAGTTAATCTCCTTTGTTTGGTATTAATAATAATAATAATAATAATAATAATAATAAAACTTTATTGCTAGCAACAGCAAAAAGCGAGGGGAAGAGCCAGTTATGGCTACTAACTAATACCACACCCAATAAAATGGTAGAAAAAAAATATATATATAAAAAATTCATTGTCAATACAACAAATCGTCAATTTGATAAGTATAAATATAATAATATTAAAAATCAAAAATTAATTAAAATTAAAAATGTACAATTTTAAAACAACCACACTCAATAATGCAGAAAGCAGCAAAAAATACCAGCTAAAAAGGGCGAGACAAATACTTTTTCAAATCATGTTGCCAGAGTCCCACTTTAAAGGATTTAAGAGATAGTAGCATCACCAACTCACTAGGTAGGTCATTCCATATGGTCACGACGCGATTTGCAAAGAAATGTTTACGACAGTCTGTATGAAAGTACTGACTGCAAGTTTATACGGGTGTCCACGTGTACGGCTATCAATTCGCAATTCAAAAAATTTAGTAAAATCGAAATTAATCAACCCATTTAGCAATGAAAACGTCAAGTATAGGTCCGCTTTTAGTTGACGCAACTCGAGTGAATCTAGGTTAAGAGATACCAACCTTTCAGAGTAGGAGCTCTTACGCTGGCCACGCAACGACTTCGTAAATCTACGTTGAACAGACTCAATACGGTCAATGTCACCTACCAAGTACGGTGACCACACAGGGGTAGCATATTCAAGAATGGGTCTTACAAAAACCTTAAAAGCCCAAACCAAAGTATTAGCATCTCCAGAGGTAAATAACTTTCTTAATAACGCTACACGTTGGTTTGCAGATTTGGTAATGTTTAAACAGTGTGTTGTAGACTTGAGATCCGAAGAGAACCAAATGCCTAGATCCTTCACCACACTGCAGTGGGATGAGATATGATTTGGTGATAATGCATAATCACACATTAAATTCTGTCTCCCAAGATGAAATGTGGTGCATTTTTTTGGAGCAATTGGCAGTTGCCAATCAGATGACCAAGTGGACAGTTCAGAAGTGCTACTGACCAAACCTTTGTAGGAAGATTATCACCAACAGGAGCATATGCCACCACATCATCTGCAAATTTTTTCAGCAATGTATCAACTGCTGTAGTTTTTAAATCGTTTAAAAACAAGATGAAAAGGAGTGGTTCCAGGACACTACCCTGTGGAACACCACTAGTAACATGTTTAGTACTAGAACATGCATCACCGACAGAAACATACTGGGTACGATTAGATAAAAAGTCATGGAGCCAATTTAATAAGTTGCCCGTAAAGCCGAGAAATTGTAATTTCACCAAAAGTTTTGAATGCACGACTGATTCAAACGCCTTCGCAAAGTCAACTAGAATAACATCCACAGGCACACCAACGTCAAGGTAACTCGTCCAATCGTCCAAGACAGAGAGAAGTAATAAGCTGGCTGACCTACTAGGCATAAAGCCAAACTGGTCGTCAAGAAGAATACCTTTCTCCTGGATAAAAGACATCTTCTCACGTATAATGCGTTCCATGATTTTACATGAAACACAAGTTAAAGCAATAGGTCTGTAATTATGTGGGTCAGAAGCATCGCTTTTTTTAAAGATTGGACTGATACGTGCCTTTTTCCAATCCTCGGTGCCGCTTACCAGTTACCATAGAGAGTTCAAAGATCCTGGCAAGTGGCTCACACACCTCCTGTTTAATTTCTTTGTAAAAGAATGAAGAGTAACCGTCTGGTCCAACGCTGTGACTGGGTTTCAGAGTAGTTAGTACCTCAAACGCTTTCAAATTTGAAAATTTTGGGGAATCACAATTAAATTCAATTTGAGGACCAACCAAGGGAGGAACAACCCAATTGTCAACAACACAATTTTCCACAAACACATTGTTTAAGAGATTTGACTATTAATGAAACCACCATTTACTTTGAGGGGAGGTATGGAACGGGAAACCCCCCCCCCTTTTTTTTTTAACAAATCTGAAAAGTGACGCCATAGTGCCTTCACTTACAACACGTCGCTCTAAACTATGCTCAAATTCGCGCGCGCATTTTGAATATTCAGTTTGACAGACATTATACCGTTGTTTATTTTCATTGCACGGATGAAGTTTATACGAATGCCACAAGTTCAATTTTTTCCTCCTTAATTTAAAAAGGTGTTTTGGAATTGGACGGGTTTTCTTACAGTGTGGGCTTGACCCAACCAACTTACGACTTTTAGCGACACATTCGTCAATGATGTTTAAAAAGGCTAACCACAGATAGTTTACATCATTCGTTATAGGCAAAATTCCATGCCTATCAACCTCCCTAAGGGATGCACGCAAGAGCATATAATCCAACCTAAATCGAGATTTATGGGTCTTGCGGCTTACTTTAATGCCAGAATACTGCAAGTTAAAAGCAACCATGTTATGGTCACTAGTTCCAAAGTGATCCAAAACTTTAACGCCGTACACAAGCCTATCGCAGTCCACCAATACAAGGTCTAAAATATTGTTCAAACGTGTAGGCTCAGTTACGAGTTGAGCCAGCCCCATTTCCGAGATACAGTCAAAAAATAACTGGTGGCATTTGTGCGAAACAGTATTTAAGTCCCAATTTATATGCGTCATATTAAAGTCACCCGTAAATATATTGGAATAATCCTCACGAAAACAGTCGCAAAAAAAGTTACACATTTTTTGGACCATATCTTCATCATAACTATCCGGGATGTAACCAAGTAATAACCTAATTTTTTCAGAAGTGAAAGCAAGACAAATAACTTCACAATCATTTGCAATTTTGAATACAGAATACGGAATGACCGTTTTCACAGCAACAAAGACACCACCACCCAAAGCTCCACGGTCTCTCCTAGTAAGCTGATATGGACAGTCTCCCACTACAAAACTATCAGGCAGGGACTCCGACAACCATGATTCAGTGACCAAAACTAAGTCATACACCTCTGAAGATAGCAAAACCCAAAATTCTTGTAATTTTGCGTTCAAACTCCTAGCATTCAGGACAACACACTTAAGGGTATCCAAACATACAAAATGGGGAGGAACAGGTGAAAAGTCTGCAAAAACCTCAGATGATACCTGATATTCTCCATTTAAACCAAGCCCCATTAAAGCGCCCAGTTTCCCATATATCCTGGGTTGACTAAGGTGTATTCAATCTGTTGAATATGGCTTGCTCTCTTTACATCCAGCTTCATCCCTTTTCTGTTATGCATGGTATGCATTCAGCATTGTCTCTATCGGTCACGAGAAAAATTTGGTACCCCAAGGGCTGGCAGCCTAGCCTGGCCATCGAGTCTGAACGACTCTTTTAATTATTTTCAACTCATGCCCCCTGTCATGCGAGCCAACTTACCCTTCCGACCCGATTCCTAGTCGTGTCGGAAGTGAAAAATCTGCCCGTCTGACACGGGCTTATCTCGTGCTGGTGTGCCGAACAGACGGTATTCTCTCTCGAGTGATCTTCGCCTGCAAAATCATTACGCAGAAAAAATCACAAAAAGATTGCTCAAAAGCGTTAATATAACAACACAAAATCCAGTGTTTTGCTGGTTTTTTGCCTAGGTTTGTATTTTGTATGGTTTCGGCCTCTTATTTGTTCACTAGCTTCGCTCACTCATTCCGCGTCGTCTTGCTCCCCTCCCCCGCACCTTCCCGCCCGGGGCGGGTCGGGGGCGCGCCGGGTTTCATTTGCCGTTCGGTCGGTAGATGGCATCGTATGTTCGCGCTGTTGGTTTCCGGGCGCAGCTACTATCTCAGCGGGGCTTGGCTGCTACTCTTATAATTTGACGTTCCGTCGGAAGATGGCATCGTATGTCCTGCTTGCTGCTGCGCTGCAGATGGCTGCTGCCGGCTGCTGCAGATGGCCGCGCTGCGGAACTTGAGTAATTATATATATAGATAAGTGTTTTTCAATTCGATAAAATCAGTGAAAATTTCATTGAATAAAATAACTGTGCTACCGCAATTGTTTCAATGAAAACTTTAAATGAAAAACGCAAAGCAAACAAGACAAAAAAAACTATAATAAAAGCAAACAAGGATGCAGTAATGCTGCATCAGTAATTCGTGGCGTCCTATGGTACAGAAGAAAGGATTGTAGGACTGAGGGAAGAAAGAAATGTGCAAGTGACATGCAACAACGCACGACCTTGGATGTATAACTCGACGTATGACCACGCACACAGCCATCGTCGAAAGCGAACTTTCTTAAAATGGTACTGTAGGCACATTTGCATTGTGATACAAATTCATTTTAATTATAAATGATTTAAGGAAACGCAATACCTATGTGCATCAAACTTCTTTACCCATTTCATCACAAAACCGAACGTTTCCCGAAAAATTTCTGCACTCATCTATAGCCTCTGAACCCAATTCCGCTCCCGCCCCCCAACACACACATACACACACTCCTTTCCTTGAAGTTGAAAAGCCGGCGACCGCCACTATTTTCGCTCAGAGTGGCATTAACTCACACCTCTGCCTTCCATCACCAACGGCTGTTGTAATATGGCCGACGGTTATGCATTTAAAGGCCTCGTTAGACGTTAGCTAGTTTGCATAACTAGTTCGTCAAATCTGTAAAACATGCAGCCATTTTGCCGTCTAACGTGCAGACTAGAGTCACTTTGATTTCATCGGATCATTGAACAAATGTGTAGTTTTCCGGGAGATGTGGCTGACTCGATTTGTTCGGGACCCGTTTATCTGCATAATCGTATTAATTCGATGTGTGAACACGTCAAATTAAAAACATCTACATAATAATGCTGGATGCCGGCTGAGCTGATAAGAAAAGAGCCGGTATGAAAATACGGTAAAAGATCGTACAGTCGCTTCCCCCCCCCCCCCTCCTCATGCCCGCATTGCAAGTGGACTCTCCCATTCCACCAGCCCCGTGAAAGAGCAGCCAGGCGAGAGTGGTCGATCAAGACCGGGCACGTACGTCGGCGAACAGGTTCAAACTGAAAAATGTCAGGAAAAGTGCAAGGAAAATGTGTCGGGAAAAATGTGTCCGTAAACTTAATTCATGGCCGGCCCCGTGCATAGCACGGGCTTCCTCTAGTTTGTAATATTACGATTATTGAGTAAGCTCTTTAATACTGGTGTACACATGAACATATATAAAATTTGTGTTGCAAGCTTTCAAAACGTTTCGTGCATGCCGATGCTCGCACAGAATGCAAGCAATATGCCAGCATCGTGTACCACCAGCATAGAATGTGAGGACATCGAAAGCAAACGTGGCAAGTTTAAATTTCGAACATACAATGTGGTTCATAAAGTGTATATTTCAAAAACCGTGAATGGTAGGCCTACGAATTTATAAGTTCAACATAACCTCAGTATTGACCCGCATTGATTATCTGCACGGAAGAACGGCCAATAACGTACTACATGCAGCTAGTACTTATAAGCGATGCTGTTCAATTTGGAAAATCGTCGCACATAATAAACAGGACTAGGCAGACTTTGCATCACTTCCGGGGTATTGGTCTGATTGCGGCAGTAAACCATTCGATCAATGTGCTCTATTCGAATGCTGCCACGTTAGCTTTTGGTGCCTGACTGCTCTTCCAAAAGGCCGTTAATTTGCGGAGGTGGGGGAAGAGGTGAAAGACTTAATTCAAAATTCAAAAGGACTAAGCAGACTTTGCGGTACTTTACGTGCATTGGTCTGATTGTGGCCGTAAACCACTCGAGCCACGTGCCGTATTCGAATTCTGCCACGTTCGCTTTTGATGCTTAACTGCTTTTCAAAAAGGCCGTTAATTTGCAAACAGAAGTTGTATAACAAATACTTTAGTTTGTGAATACTTCTCTGAAAGCGACATTTTTTTTGGCGAGTACTGTGTCTGTATTTTTTAACAGACATCTAAATTTGTCAATACCTCTTTGAAATCGATATTTTTATGAATACTACATTTTCACGCAATTCCCCTTGTTTGTGGGCCAAACAATTGTCTGCGACTGAACACATTGAAGAACATTGAAGAACATTTTACTGTTTGAAGCTCCTTGTTTTCTAAAGTGTCATGGCTGATTTTTTGTGGGTCTAGTAACGTCTCCTCTTTTATGGTCTTGCTATTGCATCCTCCCCCCACCTCCGCCATACCAAGCAATAAGCCCGCAACAACGATCGCGCATGCAGTGAGTGATTGTTACTTAAAGGTTTCAAAGGGTTATATGGTCATCTGCCCGACGAAGCCCTAAGGCCCTATGTCTGTAGCACCCAGATTCCCAGACGGTCACCCACCCAATCAAACAATTTAACTCTGCTCTAAAAGGCTGCATCTACGAAATAACTTATATTTAACTGAACAAAAAAAAACCCGTTTAGAAAAATTATTAGAGCTCGTAGGCCCATACTCACAGCCCTGAAGGTACGCGAATAAAAACGGGTTAGAGTTCACTCGGACGCAACGAACTATAAGTTGAACTCCAATTCCAGGGAACAATGACTAGGGAACAATTACGCAGTGGTTATGTCTGAAAGTGAACACAGTTTGTGTTCGAAATGTATAATGTTTGTGTGCATGTGCGACGTGCGTGTATGTTTGTGTGTGTTTAATTAGTGTAGTGTTATGGCTTGAAGGCCGCACCTTTGTTCTTGTCTCAGTAAAGAATCACATCAATGGCTATCACCTTTAACGCCCGCTTTGCTAGTGCATATGCCCTTCCTCGAGGTGTTCCTCTGAGACAGCCAGCTATTCTGTCTGATTGTGAAGCTACTGACTCCCGCTTTCTTGCTGTTGAGTTCAAAGCAGCCTTCGCTCGGAGCAGGGGGCACCTAACATTGACGGCATTTCATACAAGTGTTTGGCTGTTCTCAACATGGAAACCTCTAGTGAGCTGCTTGCGTTTGTGCAAAGCCTTCTTGATGGGGGAAAAGTGTCCCGTTGTCGTAGTTGTACACAGTACTTGTTCCGTGTGCAAGAGCCGTGGTCAGCGGACAAATCTTCTAAACTACTGCCCTATTGTGTTGCTTTTTTGTGCACGTAAAGTGTACGAGCGGATGCTTGTTCGACATCTGAACTGGTCCTTGGGGAGAATGAGCAGTGTCGGTCTCCTATCCGATTTGGGTTTAGGGCTAACAGAAGCGCACATGCAGGATGCGGACCTGTTTCTCCTAACTGGAGTCAGAGAGGCTTGGGCAGATGGTAAAGTTGGTGTTGTCTTTCTCCGACATTAAAGCTGCGTATGACATAGTGAGTGCTGAGTGAGTTGGATTTCCCTTGCTGCCTCCGGTGTTGGTCGCAAGCTATCAAATGTCATTCTGGCCTTGCTTGGGAGCCGTGAGTTCGTCACCTGAATCACCGGGTTCTGGTCAGCCTCACAGTTCTGACCGTGGTCTGCCGTAAGGCAGCTGCCTTAGCCTGTTTTATTTTCTATGGTTATAACTGACGTGCTTCTGGAGATGCGACTGAAGGCGAACATTTTCTGCTATGCAGTCGATGTGGCACTCTGGTTTGTTGGTTGAGACCTGATCACCATAGTTCCGCATGCACAAGCAGCTTTGGACCAGAAGATGTTTGGCCTTTCTGAGGCAGGCCTCTCTCTGGTCCCTGTGAGGACAGAGCGCATGCTCTTCTCACGGGGACTTGCTGTTCGGGCAGTACACATACAAGTCAGTGTCATGGGAACGTCCATGTCTACGTCCACCAATGTACAGTATCTTGGAGTGATACTGGATGGTGCTTTGTCTTGGCTAGAAGACACTCGTCTTGTCAAAGAGAGGATTGCAGGTAGGCTACCCATTTTGTGGGCTCTGACGTGGTGTCATGAGATTCGTATGGGTGCCTTGCTATCTGTGTACAAGACGTTTATCAGGTCTTAGAGTCGATTTTCATTTCCTTTTTCTGATGACTACTCAAAAGTGTGTTAGGAGTCTTCAAGCCTGTGTATGATTGCGGGTTGTCACAGGCTGCCTGACAACTTCGCCGGTTCAAGCTCTGTGGGTGGAGACTGGTGAACCACTGCTTCGTCTTAGGTCAGATGAGCTGCTTGTTGCCCTGTGTCTTAGGAATGTAAGCAGAGGTTAGTCTGATCTGGTAGCTAAGATCATTTTAGACTATTGTTTGTTGAGTGAAAAGTCACACACAAGAGCTTTGCAGCTGCTGGCCGTGGGACCACGCTTCTGTGTGAACCTTGTCTGTGGCCTCTCATTGGCGTTGCCGCCATCAGCCTTCTATGCCCCTGGGTCTGGCGTAATTCTTTGGAATCGGTCATTGAACAGGGTGTCACTGAGTGAGGTGTGTACTGTGATGCGTCCTTTTTCATAGATGATCGCAAAGGAAGTATTGGTGTGTGCATCCCTGAGCTCAAAGGTAGGGTAAGAGGTCTTTTGAGTCCTGTAGCATCCAGTTTTGTGTGTGAAGTGGCCGCTATTTCTGTAGCACTGGATGCTGCTTTGGACTTGCGACTGCCTCCGTTTACTATTCAGACAGACTCTTTGGCAAGTGTGGCTGTGCTGCGGCGTGCACTCTCTTCCTTGGATCTGGCTGATCCTGTAGCCTTCTCATATCTGTTGAAAGCTATGGGTAGCCATGTAGTCCTCCAGGGTGGTAGTTGCTTGGGTTCGCGGTCATAGTGGGTAGCATGGGAATGAGTGGGCTGACGATGTTGCATGTGGTATGGGGTGCAGTGTATTGTTCTGGTTCATTCGGCACAGTCGTATCGGACTGCTCTTCGAGCCTGGTTCCAGTAAGCTTGGAACTCAAGAGTGGCAGAATGTCTCCTGGTCTCCTTTCCAACCTCTTCTGACATGCTCCTTTGTGTCGGCTGTTGATTCTCTGCCGATCTGGATGGCCAGGCTCCTGTTGCATCTGCTAATTGGTCACACACTTTGGGCAGCATACAGGCATCGTGTTGGTTGGTGTGCGTCGGCACTCTGCACTGTGTGTACAGTTGATGTGACTGTCTCTCGCTTTTTGCTGCATTGTCCCCGTTATGCTGCGTAGAGGAAGCATCTTCGTGCGCGGGCGTCTGGGCTGACCCCGTTGCATGGTCTTCTTGATACCTCTCGTTGGAGGTGCAGAGACATCAGGCGGTTACGTGCCACTGCAACATCCTGTAAGGTGTATGATGACACGGTTTTGGCTGTAAGTTCTGCAAGCTACTCAGGCGTCTGCCAGGAACATCGTTAATACCAGTGTGAATCATATTGGTATATCAGTATATTTTTCTGTTATGAGTTGCTCTGCATTGTTCTGAGTTGTTACGATGTTCATGGTATTGTAGTTTTTCTTTATTTGGGGTATGTGGCTCTGGACCAGGGCCCCGCAATAAAATATTAATTCCTCCTGTTGCAACTGCTACTCTTCTTTCCTATCATATTGGGAAATACTGACATTTCTTCAAATTCTAGGAAAAGCATTTTTCTGGGAAGATGCTCTTCTTTGATAAGGCTCTCCACACCAGCCAGGACATTGCCAGAAGAGTAGTCGTGGATGACCTTAACCCGTTCTGTGTACAGTGCGTGTGAGACATAAGTTAAGACTTCCGTGTGTGGCTATGCCTTTATAATTCAGCACGCACATGGAGTAAGGTGTAGGTTGAACTCGATCGTTTTTTTCGAGCCTCCTTGAAACAGTGTTGGTGTTAGTGTTTTGGTTATTAAACTGTTTTTTTTTTATTAGACTAGTTTTTAACTTCTTTATTTTTACATACGTCTTATTAAAAAAAAGGAGTTAAAACGTATATAACTCGTTTTATTTAAAGTTCTGTAATTAGTTAGTAATTGTAACCCATCACTGAACAATTCAGGAAAACTTACACATTGCCATCGAAAGCAGCAATGATCAAGTTTTTCATTCAACCATAACGAAAAACACGCGGTTTTAAGTTTTTCCTTCGCTGCCTTTAATTAATTACATTAGCAAGAAGATCTTAGCATAATTTTTTTTGTGGGGGGGGGGGGGGGGGTGAGCTAAGCAGGAAGCGGATGCAGCCGCACCAGTCGCACTACGCCAGATCCGCCCCAGTTGGTTTGATCAAATTAATTTATTTTTAAAATATAATTCACTATCGCATGGTTCTGTCCAGGTCAGGTTTGTGAACGTTGTAGTGCAACGAATGTCTCAAATATAATAAAATCTAAGTTAAGGTAAAAAAAATGAGTTCCGAGATAAAACAGCAGGCCCACAACAGTCATACACACGGAGCTGAATTAGGACGTCACTCCAAGATGTTGGCAAGTTGTTGAACAACTTAAGGTTGTTACAGCCATTTTGGTGGGTTTTTTTTTACTCATTTATTGTGAACAAGGCAAGAAAATCTGCCGAAAATTAAATTCAGCTTCGTGTGTATGACTGTTGTGGGTCTCCTGCTCTACCAGGGAACTCATTTTTTTGACCTTACGACTTCGCCTGCAAATTAAAACTTTTTCTTCTAAAATCGAAGTAATGAACTCAATTGCTGATTTAGATAATGACAAAAGTTTTTTTTTTCTTATTTATCATCTAAAATTACCCTTTTAAGTGAGGTCTGTCGGTGAAGTCAAAGTCCACGGCATTTAAACGCACTAATTTGCGTTCACGTGGTTCGAATTAATGGTACAATAAGCTTTAATGAAGTCGATTTTTTTATTCACTTGTTTGGTTTTTTTTTTCTCGTAATTTTTTTCCTCCTCCTCTTTTATGTCACTGTTTTGCAATCCAAAAGGTTAAACCCTTTTAACGACTCATCCAATTAAAGCAGCTGTGAAAGTAAAAATAAAAAACAAAGTTACTGTTTTTAGTTTGGTGATGCCAATAAAAATAAAACAAACAAAAAACAAAGGACGGGGAAAAACCCTCAGAACGGCAAGTAGAAAGAGCAAAGAATTCAAAGGTTAAAGCGGTAAAAATAAGACAAACACAAAGGCCAATGATCTAAATTTAAGGATCTACACGGGGGTGGAGGGTGGCCTTTGTGAGAAGTCGCTGATAAAATTAGTGTGAAGAAGTCGAAGCCTGGGTACACAAAAGTAGAGAGAAGTCTGTGCAATAGAGGATCGAGGAAGTAATCTAGGGTGGTCGCACATTGCGATCAGCGGCGTAGCGAAAGGGTTGGCAAGGGTGGCAGAATGCCACCTGCCCCCGGCCGTAGCCCCCCCCCCCCGGGGGGAAGGGGAGGGAGAAATATTTAGATTTAAAAAATGCTCTTTTGTTACTAGTGCACTACATATTTGATTTTATATAAACTGTACTTTAAATGAATTTGGAGCCTCCCCGTCCGTCCATCCCCTATCATTAAAAAATAAGTATGATGCCCCACAAAAATACTTAAGAGCTGAAAAATTTCTCCAAACTTTTCCAAGTTTTTTTTTTTTTTAAAGTGAAAATAGGTACCACTTTACTGGAGTACAAAGAAGTGGTCCCTAGTTTTACTATAACAATTATAAAAGAAAAATGAGAAAAAAATGGACTTACAAATTGTTCAGCTCGTGCGTTTTTTTATGGGCCATCCTGTATAATAAAGAGGGAGCCCCCAAAGGCTGATTTCCCACCGGCCCCACCTAACGTAGCTACGCCACTGATTGCGATGCTTGAGGGGTGGAGGGTAGGCACATGCCTCAAGTGTCGCTATTTGCGGGCGCCCTTTATTAGCCTTTGTTTTAATTGCCTTATTTTAATGGTTTTGTGCCTATATAATGGTTTTCTTTAGTCATAATTCTAAGTAAAATTATGAAGAAAAACCATTAAAAAAGGCAAAAAAAACCATTAAAACAAAGGCTATTCGAGAACTTCATTGCGAATTCCTATATTCAAACCTGAATATGGACCGATCATTGTTAGTTTTTTGAGATAACCTAGTTGTTTAGACAACTGAATGCAGGGTCGGAAAAATGGTGCCAACTTTTTTTACGTCTTTCGTTGAAAATGTTATTTTTGACCCTTAATATTTACCTGCTCTTTGTCCCCCCCCCCACTCACCCCTGCCGGTGGCTCCCCCCCAAATAAAAATCAACCTTTTGAAAGTCTGCAGGCGCCTACTGTTGTTTTCCCGTTTCGCTGAATCCCGTTTACTGAATCCTGGCTTCGACGAAAAGTTTTCCCGTTTCGTTGAAAATTAAACCCTCCTTAAAATTTTGAGAAAGGGGGTGTTCCCGTTTCGCGGAATCAAAAGTAATCAAACATTTTTAAAGAAACATTCCTACCAGGAAGTAATTTGTGATTAGTTGCGCCTTCTGATGTTACGTTTTTAGCTGCAGCAAGCGCGGGCAGGCAATTTGGGGGAAAAAAATGATTTGGCAGAACGGTTTACTCTGTGTTCGCCAATACTTAAGACAGTGGTTAAAATTCGAAGAAACGGTTGCACACTGCCATGGATGTATACTCGGCTTTTTTCGTTGGTTTCGTCCTGCTTTTTTTTTTTTGTTGCTTTCGTTCTTTTATTTTGCATTCTTTCATTGTTATACTCTGCGCAATACAAATAAGAACGAAAGCAACAACAACAAAAAAAGAGGACGAAACCAAAGTAAATAAGCTGTTAACCGAAGTATAGTCCGAATTGGACGTTTCTGTCATGCAACAAAAACTGTGTGGTCAGGTTAATATAATACAGGGTGATGAAAGGATGGGACATTGACTGCCTCATGGATACTGGGTTCGTACTCGCCCTGGTAAAATTGAAATTACAATAATTTTGCACGATTTTTTTTCCAGGATTTGTCACTGAACAGTCACGGAACACAAATGAGTTATTGACAGACTACATAACACAAATAAGAAAAAAATATTATATGTGAACTCGTACCACTACTGTGGCAAGCTGTGACACATTTGTACATTTTATCGCTACAACTAGCGTACTGTACATCACGAGTAAACACCACTTTTCCAGGATTTCTGAAGGCCTGGAATTTCCTTTGAACTTTCCAGGCCACTTCCAGGGGTTTAAGAACCCGTACGAACCCTGGATACAGTCACGGGTACTGTCATGGATAAAAGCAAGATGGAACGATTGTATACAGTAAGGTTGGTCACTCCCCAGCTCTATAGGTGACGTCATGGGAGGCACGCACACTAGAGCCAAGCTAGGCCGTTCCGGTTTGACTTTTGCGCATGTGCGTAAGCTGTTGACCTGCATTGTGACGTCAATGGAGGCAGCAAAATCAACAGCCAATTAATCGCAATATGCCAAAAGCTCGGAATAGACCCCCTGGATAAAAGTATCATATCAAAAACCAAAACTAGTAAAAGGGGCCGCCAAGTTCGGCCAAGTGGTTCGGCCCTTCAAAGGAGTGACAGCAACACACCAAAACATTCGCCAAGTTAATCGCACCGACTAATAGTTCGAAGGTTAAATGAAAACTAGAACATTGCTACTTTCGGTAGCAATGTTCAAGTTTTCAATTAACATCCAAAGTATTATTCGGTGCGATTAAGTTGGTGAATGTTTTGATGTGTTGATTGATATCACTCCTTTGAAGGGCCGAACCATTCGGAACTTGGTAGCCCCTTGTACCAGTTTTGGTTTTTGATATGATATCACTCTTTTTTTTTTTTAATTGTGTATTGACTCAACGATGTGTAATAACGTGCCACGTCAACAAGAAATTGGTTTTCAACAATTTGCTACCTTTTACCTATAGGCCGAACAATTCTCAACTTAGTCACCTCTTTATAGGTTTTTGGTTTGGTTTTAATTTTGTTGTAATTTGTTTTATTTAGTTAGTTTTGGTATGTTGATATCATTCCTTTGAAGGGCCGAACCACTCTCAACTTGGTGGCCTCCTTACCAGTTTTTGGCTTTGTTTATTTTGCTTTGTTTTTACCCTTGGTTTATTTTTCGTGAATTGGACGTGAATACAATTTCTTTGCAACGTTGTTTAGATTTATCGTGATACACTAGTGTGTGTCCAGCCACACACGTCAGTATACACGTTGTCATTGTCCGAACTTTGGCTGTCCAATGAGAGACGATACCAACAATACTAACAATGGTTATAACAATATTTTCGTACTTACACGCCCTCCCACGCCATCCCCGTTACGCCCCAGGCGCCAAAGGTACGCAGTTCGTATTGTACTGCACCATTAGTCCAATTTCATAGCTGGAAGCCTTCCCGTTATCGCGGAACCGATGAATAATCACCCTATGGGATTTAACATGGAGATGAGCGGACTAGTAGCTAGCTAGCTATACCACGCGCAATGGCTCTTTGCCGTGACGCCACCATGAGTTAGCCAATGACGAACGAGACCAACGGCTGTTTGGCCGTCTGATTGGACTAGCCCAGTCACGTGACATGCACGTCACAGCAAACAGCCACGGCGCATGGTATAACTAGGTAATAACACATTTTCAACGTTATTGAGGGGCACATTTTGCACTGAAAGCAGCTTAGCTGGCATTCATACACGAGTTAATGTTTGTCAGTTCTGTCATTGCTTTCGATTTCAACACAATTTAAGCTTTTGTACCGCATTATTATTTTTTCCCCAAGTACCTGAAATGTGCCCAACTATGCTTCAAGATATAAGACACTGACGTCATGGCGTCGCGCTACAATGAATTACAACCTCGACAATTGAATTGATGTGATGTTTGTTGCCTAACTTGGCGCGACACACTAGCGTGTGTCTAGCGTCTGAAAACTGTTAGGAATCAAACCCCCTAAGGCACTGACCTTTAAGGGCATATTTACGCTACACGACCTGCTCGCTATCAGCTTGTCTGTCATTAGACTCAACAATTATGATGGTTTTTAGTTATGACATCTTTTCGAATCCAGCCTTTCCTAGCATATATTTGCGTTTACCGAGGAGCACAATGTTTTGAAATGATCCCAGCAAGGTTTTAGAACTAACATTTCCACAGTTAACAACTTATCATTATGCCTACCTTTGAGACTGACTGTATAAATATATACCTGTCGACATGTTATAATGGATATAGTTAAGGTCTTCGATCAAGTCCTCCATGGTTTACTAATACACAAACTGCAAGCATATGGAATCTAAGCACCTCTGTAACGTGGTCTTGTATCAGACTCCCTTGGTGAGGCCACCTTGACACCAGTCATCAAAAACTTGAGGGTAGAAATCTTCGTTTCGCAACGAACACTTTTTTTTTTTCTTGGCGCTCCCGCACCAAAAAGATCTCGCCACTCAACCTTGCATATCTCCCTGGAAAATGAACCAATTCGACCAATTTTTTCAGCTCTTAATAGCCAAGCACTTCCTCTACAATTCCACGGAAACAGATCATCGAAATTCATCTCCAATAAAAAACGGCAGCAGTTTGAAACACCTCTCAAACTAACGTCGCCGCTAAAACGGACATGTGTTTTTTTTTTTCTCCAAAATGAACACTATTTTCGCTACAGTTTTTAATTGGCCCAACCGATTTTCATGAAACTTCTCTCCAATCGAAGCTCTCAATGTGCACTACAATATGGCCCAAACAGTATTAAAATCCGTTCTTCCGATCTTTTTATATTCACCAAAACGTATAACGCTAAAACTTGTGCCGCAGCGAACGCCATTTCCGGTCGCCGTTTTACAAAACTGTATATTTTGTAAATTATTCTTTCAGGCATAAAGCCAAAAACACTAGCTTAGTTGTGCAATAGGAGGGTACTTAACCTGCCATCACGGTACTTAACCTCACATATATGTAAGGAAACACACATAGAAATATATTTTTTATTTGTAATCCGAGTGACGACTGTTGTTCTTCATGAAAAATGTCCGACTGTCAATTTCACTTGTCAGCGTCTGCAAACAACTAAAACTAACCTAACTGCGTTATAGCATAATTTATTACTAAGCTGGTATATTTAATCTTTTATTTTGTGCACAAATGCACCTTAGTCTAAACTTAAATTCTTGCCATGAACCCTACCGGTGCTCTTCGTGCGTTTTAGTGTATTTTAACGGACCCAGTGTTTATTTCATGTTTATTTTTATTAAAAATCTCCGACCATAGCTACCATCCGAATGCAAAACAACTAGCTTTTCCTTCAATTAATTTCCAAGGCCCAATGTTTATTCTGAGCAATACACTTTGTCCTGCCCTTCCTTCAATAGTTGCGATGCATTACATTGTAGTTTAAAAAGACAGGCCGATTCACTTTATGAGTTCAAAGCTTCTTGCACGTTCTTTAACAAAGGCCTTGTTGTTCCCAGCCCAAACCCTGTGCTTAGCCGACTTCTCCCGCTTTCCATTGTTCTCCTGGCCCTCAGCCAATCTGAGGTGCCTAGCATCCTCGTGAGTCCGCACTTTGGTCGCCAAAATCCGATGCTCCAGCATAAAAAGCCCCAGTTGCCCTCCTTCCAGAGCGCAGGTCAGGAATCTCAAAGCTCAGAGGTAGCTACGCCGGTCGGGAGTGGAATGTAACGGTCAGATTGTTGCCATGCCAGGCAAAGGTAGTTGGTTCGTATGTAACTTAGTTTAACTTAAAAGTTTATCTTTTGGACTCTTAATTCGAAATTTATAGTTTAAGCTTAAATTAACCTTTAACTTTGAAAGTAAATTATGGTCTGTTAAGCTGTCGGCATTTAGGACGTTAACAGCCATAACGTAAGGGTTCACGGTCCCTTCCTAAAAACCTGCTTTTATTTTACCGTTTTCATTAATCTAACTTAATGTAAACAAAGGCCATTGGGTCAATTAGATTTGCAGAAGCGTAGTACGTCATGGAGTGTACATCCCTTTTCTAATGTGAATTCCTATGGGGACGGTTTGATCTTTTGGGAGTACCATTTGAAAAATAACTGTAAGGTTTACTTTTATAAGTCAGCTGAGGCTGTTTGTAATTTAGAGGGCTCTTTTGCAAAATCCCCTTGCCTAAACCACTGTTTCTATTTGAAATCGTAAATTGAACTAAACCCAAGTTATCGTGAACGAATTTAATGTAAATTCATGAAATGCTTTTAATCCAAAGCTAAGTTATGTAAAAAGTAATCAAATGTAAAGTGCAACCTTTATTATGTTCGTTTAAAATAAAAACCAGGAGTTGTAAACACCAAGTTGAGTTACTTGTTGATATTTGCTGGAAGTTAATGTTTAAGATAATTCTCTTTAATTTAACTTAGCTAGCTTTTTCCCACCTTGGTGACAGTGTTACTCGCTTGTTATTACTAGTCAGGCATAATTATTAGGACATCGATGCTCCATTCCCCATGCTGGGACAGTAGCAGTTGTGCTGTTTTAACCCAAAAAGTACTAAAAGTCAACCCAGAGTGATAATAAGCAAGCTCCAGTTTCACCAGATGTCGGCGATGTTACAAGCACCTCAGCCGTCGAAGCATCCGCCATTACACCTCTTTTCAAATGGATTTTTTTTTAGTTAAACCGTACACAAACCACAGTAATAGGAGGAAATTATTTCAGCACTATGCAGAATGGGCCTGGACAGGCCAAACTCGCAGTAAATGAGCTAGTAGTTCACACCGTCCTTATTCTGAAGTTGCTGCCAAGGAAAAATTAATTACTCTCCGACCAGTGTCTAAGAAATCTTTATCTCCAATTAACACTGATAACACAGGTTTTGAATGATGACTTGTAACCGCGAAGGGCTTATTCCACTCAAGGGAAGCCATTTCCAAGACGGACGATGAAGGGTGGCTTGGTAAGGAGTACAGACGGAAGCATCGCAAGGCTCCAGTGATCATTGAAGCGAGGGGAAATGGCAGCCTATTTGGAGTTACTCCTGACCTCCGTCAATCTGTTTGTGTCTAGGCTTCACCCTAATAATCTAATGTCAAGGATATCGAAAAAGGGGTTCAAAAGGATTTAATGTAGAGTTGATTATTGTTCTACGTGTGGCTAGAAATGAGGACTATTCGTCATTTCGAATATCTGTATTCCTGCAGAAGAAATGCAAGTCTTCAACGGATCGATGGCTTTTGCATGTGGTATTGAGGAGGTATCATTATGGACCGAGAAACTCAACAGTAATGGTACTCAAAATCATAACTTTTAATAGCAGGACTGTTCTAAACAGGTCTTGCAAGTCCTTGCTGCAGGAAACCTGGCTCCTTTTGAGTAAACTCACGATCGACGATGAGCATACATCCTTATGTTTGTCCAACGGGAGTGTCGGCTGTGGATTGCAGCTCGAGTGTCTTGTTTGGTAAGTGGCACGGTGTGCTGGCGATGTTATGGTGGAAATCCTTTGGGCTGCAGGTTACAACTGTGCCTACACAGGATGCTCGGATCCTGACGTTTCGCTGTGAAAGTGGCGTGGCTGCTTTTGGCCTTGCCAATGTGCATATGTCAGTGGACGTACCATGAAATCAAAGAAAGTCCTGGTAGAAGTAACAGCCATTACAGAGGTGCTGTTGGTGCCATGCACCTTATCATGGGAGACTGGAATGCTGATATTGGGTCTAAACGCTACAGAAAGGTAAAGGAGC
Source organism: Lithobius niger (assembly GCA_023313725.1). Lineage (NCBI taxonomy): Eukaryota > Metazoa > Arthropoda > Chilopoda > Lithobiomorpha > Lithobiidae > Lithobius > Lithobius niger. Next base: position 19,399 of record JAHWFP010173066.1, read on the forward strand.
TGTACAGTGACAGTGCATTGAAGGTATTGAACCGAATGGCTGGGTGAAGACTCTGATAACTTCATCTACGTTAGTGATGTGTCTGGTTCAACTTCCTGGATAGACCACATCATTGATACAGCATCGTCCCAGGAATGCCACTAGCGGATGTGGTATCATTCATGACATCAGCTTCTCTGGCCACTTGTCTATCAGGCAGTATCCATCACTATACTCGTATAGCGCCCAAATATCTGGCTATCATTGTCTGTCCTGCGGAGGTGATGGAATGCAGAACCAGTGCTTGGAAAGCTTGTGCCACAAGAAAGGAATTGAGGTTTTTTCGGCTGTGGTTTCGGGGCTCTTAAAAATGGATAGTTGGAATGTGCCAATACCTGAACTGGTAGGCACTAAGCCAAACTGCAACAACTGCCATACCCACAAGGTAGTTCCTGGATGGAACGACTTTGTCAAGGAGGTGTGCGGGACATCCCTTTTGGCATTTCAGAGTAGGAAGCGAAATGGCCGACACATTCATGAAAAATATGGCTTTGACTTGGCGGACTTTGACATGACGTTGAAAATATGGTTGTTCGATGTCGGGAGTTCAATACTGCCGTCCGTGGCTGCAAACGTAAAGAGGCTGTGCATCGGAATAATGCCCTCATTGCTAATGCTGTCCAGAATGGCTGGCTGGAATCCTGGTATAAGGTCAACACGAACAGTGTGCAGGCTAGCGTGAATTGATTTGAATTTATTCTAACAGGAAATCGGCCCTATATAGGCCATGCATCCTGTGTCAGAATCATTACAATCTTGCCGCACCAGTACCACAAAACAATGTCGACAGTGTCGACAAACATTCTCGACAATGACTCTGGTCACCAAAATATTGCAAATCCGTGGGGAAAAAATCAGTAAGTGTGCAGAACTATGGGTCCAACACACCACAGTGTGACTGTTCTGCAATTAGTGGAGGGTTGTGGCGACTTCAACACCTTCACTTTGAGAGAAGTTATAGAGGCAAGCAGTAAATTCGGTCTAGGAACGGTTATAATGTATAAAATAAATATCACCTTTATTTACCTACCTACATTAATAAAACAGAGTCGCAGAATAGCCAATGTTCTAAATTGGCCATTCGAGGCCACCGGCCTGAAAAAAAAAACAATCTCCTCTAATAATGACACTATTCGATTATTATAAACGGAATGATTGTGGCCAATAAACTGAAAATTCAACCTTGCGCAACGTTGCTTTATGGCTGCGTCTGGCATACGACCAGGTGCTGTTAACGCTCGCTAAAACACTTTGACCCTTTGGAAACGTACACTTTTAATGGCTAAAACAATGCTTCAGGTATATAAAGGGTGGCCCACAAAACACTGACGACCCAACATTTTCTAAGTCTAACCTTTCTATTTAGCAACCCCCAGAACCAGGAGAGGACTGAAATCAAATCTAATGAAACGAAGATTTCTGTCCTCTCCTGGTTCTGAGGGGTGTTACCTAGAAACATTGGACTTAGAAAATGTTGGGTCGTCATTTTTTTTTGTGGACCACCGTGTACAACTTAATATTAAAACCTTGGCCAAAGGTTCCGTCGTTGTAAACGATTAAAATTAAACGATTAGTGAAACTCGGTTAATATTGAAAGCGCTCTACTTTCTGCCCAGAATCGAGTAAAAAAAAATAGCTTACACGAACCCTTGGAGTCTAGGGAAGGGCCAGGGCCATGCTGCGTGACGCCGCCCCAAGCCACATCACGCTGAATGAGGCATTAACCACTTACTAAAGGTTCTGTCGTTGTGGACAATTCAAATAAATGGATTAGTGAAACTCGGTTAAATATGAAAACAAATGACAACGCCGGTGGGCTATAGGTCTCGCCTTTGCTGTGCGTTTATTTATCTCCAGTGGAAATAGTCATATGAAAGTGTACGGAGTCCGGATCTGCGGAGGCGCTGATTGAGTGAGCGAAGCAAACGAAAATCAACTTTTGTTAGCCAGTGTGCGCAAAAATACAAAGACGGGATACACACCTTCTGCAACAAACACATGAGAGAGCAAACCGTCCGAACGTTGCAAACGGCGCATCAAACACCCACGGGCGTCAGCTAGGTATAATATATTATTCACCTTTAAAAATTATGGTATTGTCTAGTCGTAGTCATGTGTCGGAGTCAATAAAAGGGGTTGCAGCCATGTGTCATGTGCCGTATTTCACCGAAACCCCTATAACTGCGTAGTTCACGCCTTATTGCCTGTAAGGCAATTCAGTGTTTAAGCCAACAAACACTGCACAACATACGTGCATACACTCCTAAAAATCAGACACCATTAATTTTAATTGACTCAGTGCGTAATTTCTCAATAGCGTCTTCATTTTTGTGTTTTGTTCGTATTTACAAAGACTGCGTCGAAGCTATTCCAGGCGCCATTCACTCTACGCGCTAAGCTTACAGCCCAGTCAGCTGGAAATAATGCCGGAAAAAATATAAATGGTTTCATTCACGGCACGTTTGATTCTGAGAGTGTTGCTGTGCTTGTTGTTGCTGTGGCTGTTGCAAATATGTTTTAGCTTGCAATTGCGTGGCGTTCTCGAGCCAGCGCGCCGACAGCAAAAATACGGCGCAAGGTTGGGGGGGGGGGGGGGGGGGCGGAAAATGGGGACCCACAAGCAAGTGCAGTTACTTCAGTGTCTAGCGCCCCTTGAATCCAGTTCCCTGCAATTCTCTTGCATTATAACTAAGAGGGTACACAAAATCCACAAAATTTGGTTTTTCGGAATGCCAAGACAGGGACGGACTGGCTGAAGGGGTTTTGTGGGCAAAGTATATTTCTCCTCCCTACCCCTCCTCTCCCCAAACTGTTCCAAAAATGTTGCGAAGCGAACTTTAACCAGAGTCTACTGACGGAATACGCTGAAAAAGCAGCCGGGTAGGCCCCAAATCTAATATTCAATTTTTTTTTTTTTGGGGGGGGGGGCACCCCAAACATAGAAACTGCGTTTAGGGCCTAAAATCGTGGTGGGCCGGCTCTGATTCTAGACACTTGTGTGTTAGTCACAGTCGTGATTATAGTCAGATATTCCTTGACTCGACTGGTATAGCTGATTTCAGTGCCTTCAGCCAGTGATGGTTTAAACTAATGAACGCAGAAGATTTGGAGAAAAATTATCCAGATGACACTCATCTGCACGATAGTCGGGTCATTCCGCCAAAAGAGTATAATTTGGCTGTGACATAACTTCTGTAAAAATGTTTTTTTTTTTTTATTCAAAGCAAAGCTTGCAACGTTTTAGTAATGTGTCTTCCTTTCTAGCAACAGCTGTTGGCTGAGCTTAATATATTTATTATTACTATTACTATTTGACAAGCGGCAGGAATGACCAAACCACGTTGTTTTAGCCAGAAAATCAGTTAGGTCTATTTATTTCATGCCCACGAACTACGGCCTTAATCAACAGTTTCTAACGAATTAACACTGACGATAGTCAGTGTTAGTAATGGTCGACCTAGAATCCGTGTGTTAAACTTTCAACTTTGAGAGCTTATAACTCCGTCAAAAGTAAACATCTTTAAACCAAATTTGGAATCTAGCCTTGAGTAGTCAAGGCCTGTCTACAGTACAAAAATTGTGAAATTCAGTCCAGCCAAACCCGAGATACAGAGAGGGGCCAAATAGACAACTTCTTGTTCTTGTTCTTGGGATGTACCTTTCGTCTGTCCTCTCTACAAGTCAAACTATTTGTCCTGTAAAGCTGGTTCTTAGCTCATTTTACAGGTATTGCTCCGTAGATGTGCCCTTTCCATAAGGTCTTTTCTAATTGGTCAAGTGGTTCAGGGGTTACGGAGCTCTAAACGATAAGATTGATTGTTTTACATTGTTTTAAACATTGTTGTTGTGCAACAATGCCATTTAGCAAACGCCAGCTGCAAGAAATAGACTGAAGATTAAAGGATTTGTTTCTATTGTTAACACTAGCGATAGCCAGGTTAGTAAGGGCCATAGCTATTTACCGAGCTTAAAGACGGCGCAACAAAACAAACAACAAATTAATTATAAGGGTGTCACACATACCCCACCCCTCATCCACCATCACACCTATTTATTACAATTCTCAAAGTAACACGGATTAATAAATAAAAACGTATCGTTAAAAGTCAAAAGTAAGGGTCTAAAAGCCAAAACCTGTAAGGAACACGGACAAGCTTTGACTGTAAGGGTCTAGGTGTCAAATTTGGCCAGTAAGACGCTGCTAAGCATTAGACCCTTACTACCCGGTGATCATGTTAATGACTTAGTAAGGAAAATTGGAAATTAGCCAACAGCGAAAATCATACACTAGAAATAACGTAGTTCAGTAACCCCCCTTTATGCACTTACGCTAAATCGGAGTGGCATGACCCGGATTCGAACCGGCTACCCAGTTCTTCCCCAGATCACTTGCATAGCGCCTCAATCTCTCCGTTGCAGTCCGATGAAACGTTAGTGTATAAAGGTGGCTTACTGAACTACGCTTACGCTTGTAGTGGGTTGTCTTGCTTGGAATCACTGCCATGTTACCAAACCGAAAAAAATGTCAACATAAAGCAAAGTAGGATACCCATACCCCCACTATCATTGGATCATCACATGGGTCTTTATAGGAAGATTTTGGACAGCTGTTCCTCAAAAACCGGGTAGTAAGGGTCTAATGCTTAGCAGCGTCTTACTGGCCAATTTGACACCTAGACCCTTACAGTCAAAGCTTGTCCGTGTTCCTTACAGGTTTTGACTTTTAGACCCTTACTTTTAACTTTTAACGATACGTTTTTGTTTATTAATATTTTAATACTCGAAGCAATTTTACAGCTGTATAACATTAACAACAATATAGGTAACAGAAAATGACTGTTGTAAAGTGTACGAATTATTAAAATGCAATTTACAAAAACAGCGCTGATTCGAACGTGATTGAAAGGTCTCCACGCGTGTGTAGCGTACTGTGGCGATCTCTGTTGGCAAAATATTGCAACAAAATTAGGAACTAGGTGTTCGTCTCTTGCTAAAACCATGCAAGTAACAGCAATGACATTACGGTGGGACAGAAAAACAAAATTTAATTTAATTTAAATTAATCATTAATTTTAACATAACTCGGTGTTGTTGCAATAACCTAACCTAACCTAACCTATAGAACAAATAAATAAAACAAATTATGAAAAAAGTTTCATGTTAATGGGCAGTAACTTAGTGAACACTGAGTGTGTGTGCTAGTGGGACATGACTTTTTCCTGTTTTGGGTTACTTTAAAAAAAAAATAATTAAAAATAAATTGCAATTTATACTATAATTCATCAACAGTGTCTGTGATTGCTAACCTGTAAGTGTTTTCTACACGTCTATTCCGAAAATTATTAATGTTAACTAAAATGCAATTTAAAAAAAAGCTGGGACACAAGATATACCGCAATGGCAGAATAACCCATTCCTCAACTATATCCCTTCCAAATAGTCGTCTGTTAGAGAATTGAAAAACTAACTACAACGTGCAGTTCCGGTCAAAAAAAAATGCCTTCGCCATACGGAATAGGTTGAAGGATTAATGTATGAGGCTCTGAACGAAAATGTTGATATCTCAAAAACTACTAAACAGAATTGAATGAAACAAAAACTGGGTTGCTTATTATGATATTAGCTATATATCTATACGTATTACATGTAATGGTAACCAGCCAAATATAATTGGCTGAGCGAGCAACACGATTGATAACTAATAATCTATCTTCTAAACTACTGGATAGAATTGAAAAAAAACTGGATTAATTGTTATGATGTATGCTATATTTATATACGTATGACATACAATAAATAACTACAGAACTACTGCAAGCATCAAAATATAATATGCAAGTCAGTCTATGTTTCATGAAAATCCTTCCACTGCTTTTCGAGATGTCATCAGATATTAAGTTTTTCTCGCTCGACCAATTATTTTCAGTAGATTAACGTAGTGTATAATAAAGGTAGAAATATAGTAGACAATCTAATGAACATTTCAGTCTTTGTTTCGTGAAAATCCGTCCAGTAGTTTTCGAGATAACTGAATTTCTCCACGGTTGTTATTACGACCCTCGATGTAACGAAAAAGGGCGTGTTTTTTTTGACCGGGACTGTACATGTACTGACCTAAAAAATTTGGTTGGCTCTATAGTGTCCGCGGCCTATCTTGAGTTCGCTGCAGAACGAACACAGATAATCGATTGTACGTTTTTAGTAGCAGAGTGCCTTGCTGATATCCAAGATGGTTACAAAAACAATGGCAGCATGGCAGCCGTCGATTAAAGCCGCCTCCTCCAGGAAGACGTAGCTGCTCTTAAAATACTTCCAGGACTCAAGATATGCCGCGGACACAATAGATCGTTGCAAACGAGATTAATAAAAATAATAATAATAATAAGAAGAAGAAGAAGAAGAAGAACAATAATAATCTTCTTTAATTTAATCAAGTACAAGCTGTAGTGTACAGGAAAGAAATTCACACGAATTTGTATGCGCAAAGCAATCAAAATCAATTAAATTAGGAGATATATTTAATTACACGATTCTAAACAAATGAATAGTCCAGTATAAAAATAAGATAAAACAAATTACAATTAGTACTTCATCCAAATTTAGGCCTATTCCCATTATTGCATCTTGGCTCATATCTACACATACATACACTACTTTCATCTTCTTGACAAAAATAAATTTTAGCCCACTTTAATTAGCCATCCTTTACTTTTTTTCTTTACTTTCCTTTTTGTTGGGTAAAGTTCAGCTTCCAACCGCCTCCACCACATGAAGCCAACTTGGGACCTAACCCCACCAGCCTTTCATGCATGGCAGCCAACTATTTATCACCTGGGGCCAACTTCTTTGAGTTCACCCATGTCAGAGATTATAGTTAGTTTTGGAGCACCTATGGTTTAAACCAATGAAGCCTATGCTAATCATCTGCACGATGTTCCTCGACTCGAATGGCATCGGCGACTTCAGTGCCATCAGTCAGTGGAGGTTTAAAAGGCAATTACATCCATTTTGACACGCATGTTTTACTTTTGGATCACTTACACAATAACTAAACACAAGAATTACGGTAAAAATACGTTACGTACGTCCGATACAACAATTTAATTACTACATAATCAAAACACGATACGGCGACCGCCATTGTTTTGCTGGAACGCGCAGAAATTAATGCCGACACATGTCACATACCGATTTCGACTCGCAGCCGATTGAGATAGCTCTGTTGGCTGTGAGAGCTCAAGCGTCCGACGGCCTTAGCTGGCCGTGGCAAGTTGAGGCCGTCGGACGCTAGAGCTGTCTCAATCGGCTACGAGTCGAAATCGATAAGTGACATCTGTCGGCATTAGTTTCTGCACGTTCCAGCAAAACAATGGTGGCCTCCGTATCGTGTTTTGGTGATGCAGTTAATAAATTGTTGTATCGGACGTACGTAACGTATTCTTACCGCAATTCTTGTGTTTAGTTATTGTGTAAATGATGCAAAAGTAAAACATGCGTGTCAAAATGGATGTGATTGCCCTTTAAAACTAATGAACGTAGATGAGAGGAGAAACAGCCAAGATGACTACCGTCTGCACCATCTCCACGGGCAAGATGATAATCATCTGTACAATATTCCTTAACTTGACTGCCCACAGCAAGTGGCTTCAGCTTTCAGCGCCTTTATCCAGTGACGGTTTAAGCCAATGCACACACAAGATTAGAAGAAAAACAACCCAAATGGCAATCATCATTTATATATATAATTACACAAGAACCGCAACGCAGTCATCTGCATCTGCAGCGCAGCAGCAAGAAGGACATACGATGCCATCTCCACCATCTACCGACGGAACGGCGGGAGTAGCAGCCAAGGCCCGCTGAGATAGTAGCTGCGCCCGGAACGCAACGGCCAGCAGCGCGAACATACGATGCCATCTCCCGACCGAACGGCAAATTAAATGAGAGGGGGGGGGGAGCGAGACGGCGCGGACTGAGCGAGCGAAGCAAGCGACTCCGCTAGTCTCAGATATTCCTCAGCTAGAATGGAAGTGGTGACTTCAGTGTCTTCAGCCAGTGATGGATTTTAACCAATGAACGTAGAAGATTAGATAAACGGACAAGATGACAATCATCTGCATTCTGCACGATATTCCTCTACTATACTGGCACTGGTTATATCAGATGCACTTACTACAATGCGTCTAAAAAAAAGAGGAACGACAGTTGCAAGGAAGGTCCAAGGTTTTGCTTCAGATGACGACGAAGAGTTGAAAGAAAGGTGACAGTTTTTAGTTCAAAAGAGGAATGGCAGTTGAAAGAAAGGTTGTTTTGCTTTAGAGGGGAAGGACAGTTACAAAAAAAAAAATAAAAATTTTTGCTTCAAAAGAAAAACGATAGTTTTGAAGAAAGATAAATTTCGCTTCTGGCCCTGTGAACTCGTTTTCCTCAGCCCAGCGTGGCGTGGCGTGGCGTGGCGTGGCGTGGCTTTGCGTGGAATTCTTACTTACGTAAGTAAGAAAACGAAAGCGTGGGGTTCTTACGCAAGTAAGAGAACGAAGGTCTTTGGTTCGTACTTACGTAAGTAAATCTCTACCGCTATCAATGTTTACGCATCCCAAATCGTTGTCAAAATAATACATTTATTGCGGCTAAAGAAAGTTCCGAGGAAAAGAGTACAATTTTGTTAGACGATGGGATTCGGCAACAATGCCGGTAACACTTTCGCTTATTTGCCCTCGCGATTTCGCCTCTCGGGTAAGCAGCGAAAGTCTTCCCGCATTGATGCCGAACGCCATCGTCTAACAGGTACTAGGAGGACAGCTGGTTTGAGAAAGCGCTAACTAAAAAGTCGCCGTGGGCATATGCTGAAGGAAGGTGGTTTTGGGGGCGATTCGGGTGGGGGTGGGGGGAGATGGTGGGGGCTTGTGCTCGCGGTATACACTATCGATCTAGCCAAAAAATAATGCTTCTCGTTGGAGTGCACATATTTCCTTCTTTCTCCCCCCTCCATTTTTTTTCTCTTTTACTGCTTATTGATTGGAGGCATCGAGAAAGGGTGAGCGCGTGTATGTGTTCATGGAACACGATATAGCCGATTATTTCACCCACACCCGACTCTAACTCACCCTCATCAACTCACCCCTATCAGATTTTCTTTTTTCAGGTAGATATACATATATCTATACATACCCACCCTCAAACCCTCTTTCGTTTTTCCCTGAGGGAAGAGTAATTTGTCGGCGACTACAGAAAGGTGTTAGAAAATAATAAAAGCTACAGAGTTGCACAAAAAGAGTTGCTAGAGTTTGGGCTGACTGTACTGTATTACGTAACCGCAGAAGCGCCATAAAGGACAGCCCACAGGTCTCGACGGAGTCGTCCAGTCCAGGGTAGAATATATAAGTAGTTCCACTCTTTCTCTGACAACAGTAAACATACGGATGAAACTAGCAGGGTTCTCTATAGTACTGGCTGGATCTTGGATGAAAAATAGTATTACGAGACTGGGTTGGCAATATGGCCGCCAAATGCGTCGCTGTTGCGATGGATTCCACATTTTGTCAAACGAGGGCGACACCCTACGTAAAAATTGCCAACGAACGTGTCATTTTTTGTTTTTTTGTTTTGCAAACGTAGAGAAATACCTTAACTGTGGCTGAGAGATATTTAAAAAAAAAAACTATTTAAAACTACTTTTATAAATAATAAAAATTTGCCACCAAAATCTACGTAAAAATTTAAATTATTATTTCGAAAACCGCCACTAGCTGGCAATAGAAGTAGCGTCTCTCCGTACAAAGATGCTACCTCGAAAGAACAGACCTCGACGAAATGAATCAGACGTGTCGGCCATTTTGTCTAAAGGCGGGCCCCCCCCCCTAATATCGTTGTAGAGCAGGCAGGTTAGTTTACTGACCATAAAATTAGTACCTCCTTTCTGCGATTTACCACCAGAGGGTGCTGTCGCCAAGTAACAGGAAACGCAAAGCATCATGGGGATCGAAACTATTTACCGTCACTAAAAAAAAAATAATTGATCACGATAAGAATACAAAATTAATTACTTAAAAAGTAGCATATGTAAGATTAGAATATTAAAAAAAAATTTATTATAGGTCAGGACTGTCTGATCAAGTTTTACTTTTTTTTTAATCCAACATTCAATTTTAAAACGTGTTGTAGTTACGAGTGGCGCTTAAAGAGTAACGCATGGTTTTGTGTTCTCAGAAGCGTACTGAGCCGCTGAGCGGCTGCTTATAGGCTGAAGCATTTTTCGTAGTTCAAATATGTTGTAACGAACTGAATAAGGTTTGAATCGAACACAGAATAAGTTCTTCCCAAGTTCGGATGTTACCCACGCACGAGTATATCGTCAATTTCCGAAGGTATTGTCGCTCTTGCCGTGGTTACCACTGTAACGACGCCGCCATTTATTTTATTTCAAGTTTCGCCTCCAACGAGCATCTGACAAGTGCTGCCTTCTGGTGCCGTTGCTGAAAGCATGTATTGTTTTATAACACGTTTTCAGAAAAGCGTCACTACCTACTAATATACCAATATACTAATATATAATGGTCCAGTCCATGATCATTTTACCGCATGTGTCCCTCTCTCGTTTTGTGTCGCGACCCCATGCGGCCAAACTTGGCACCACTGATCGTGTCGGATAACACACGTTAAGAATACGCTATATAAATTTTAACCAAACAGACACGGAAACGGAAAAATTCTAGCAAGAATTAATCCAGGCATGCAGCGCCTTGCCTTGCAACAGCGTTCCACGAGCGTGAAGCGACGAAGCAGATGGCCGCTGCAAGCCAATGCCGACTGAGGAAGAAATCGCGTGTTTCGCCTCCCGACTCAACGCCAGTTCACGCACGTGCGGAAAACTAGATGCCTTTTAGTGCTGCTCTGGTAAAAAAAAATATATATATATATATATATATATATATATATTCCAGCGATGTTGAATCCACTGGGCTGTATCTGAGACACGAAACTGGCACTCAGATTCTATCGCAGATGAGCTTTTGACCAGAGATGGAATATGAAGCTACTAGCTGACCCCCGGCGTAACATACACCGGTCTAGCAAACAGCCACCTCCTCACGCCCTCCACCACAACCTGCTCCCCCCCCCACCCTCTCGACGCGCTAGAATGCAAAGGCTGCTCGCTTCTAGCCGGACGTCATGATCCCTCACCATCATCATTAAGTCTGCTCCTAAGCGAAATATATATATATATAGATAGTCACAACATGGACATTCTAATCTATAAATTTCTTCGCTCCAGTGTCTTAACCCAACAGACGGGGCCGAAAAAATGCCACTCGTGTGGCGAATCCAGGCACGCTGCATATTGGCTTTTAACCGATTTCCACATGCGTGAAGCGAAGCAGTGAAGCAGATG